>JACEFZ010027480.1:87500-262500 GCA_014155875.1 Cepaea nemoralis
TTAGCGGGATGACACAGTTTTCGGCCAACCTCTACCGAATGACGTATTCTAGCGAGCTGTCACCTTGCCATGTCTAGAGCCCTATAGCGAGGGCTTTTTTGGAATCAAACGCGAAGTGTACGACAGCAAGGTGCTTCTTAAGAAAACCTGCCCGGGTAATGCCGGGTTAAGTTTGATGATCGTTGGCCCTATCTGTTCCCGTTTAAGATTGCCGTATTGCTGCTATTATTGTGTTGCTCTGAATTTTATCAGTTCATAAATAAACATGAATTATTGTTTGGCGTTCGCAGAAGAAGACGAAAGAAGTAAGGATTTGAGGACGCATTAGTTAACTGCATATACTTGACATAACGTCGCAGAGAACCCCAGGATTTTTCGGCTGTTTGTGATTTCTTAGCAAATTTACGTTCAGCAGTTGTGCCATTGCTTTCTGAACGACCCGCACTCATACCATTGTATGAAAATGCAACACAAGGTGGTCTGCTGCCAAATCGTCTGCAGCTATAGACACGCACTACGCAGCTGTAGACACGCACTAGACCCCATAAAAATTAAAAGCTATAGTTACCGACCGGGATTCGAACCTGTCACCTTAAGAAGATGACAACACCTAATTGCAGAAACAAGTGTACTCCAACGCCGGCCCAACTGGACACCCTTGCACAAGGTGTCACCATTAGCCAGGCCTATCATCCACATGAACTAACAACTATAGAATATAACAGAATTCGTATCTAACCATTGAAATAGCACCACAGGGCTCGGAATTTTATATTAACTCAGCATAGGTAAATAAAAACAAACACACAAACACATCAGACTGTAACGCCGTGTCCAGTATATTAGCGAACATTTTTTTTTGGGTTTAATGTTGCATATCCCTTACATGACGTTGCAGTCAACACCAGCGTTTTCCAGCTGCTGTTGATGTACTAGGCAAGTTTTACGTTCAGTAGTTTGCCATTGCTTTCTGAACGACCGGCTCCCATAACAACACGTTACAACACAACGCGACACGGTCTGCTGCACAAATCGGTCGCAGCTGAGGTTCGAACGACTAGTAAGTGTCTCACGAACCTCGTTCGCAGGCCATTGGCCACGGAGACGGCAACGAACATTTAAACAAGAGAAATGATTTGTCGGTTTCAGTATTGTACACGTATTACACAGAAATATCAATTGGGGAACCCTTGAGGCCACTCTGAATTTTGAAAGGGGTGTCTGTCTGTTCATGCTTCGAAGACGCTTCTTCCTGCAGTGAGGCGCTGTCGTCATTTGGAGGTAACAGGTTCGAATCCAGGTCGGTAACTATAGCTTTCAATTTTTATGTTGTCTATTAAACTTATAAAACAATATATACTGGAAAAAAGAAGCTGCCATAAGGATTGATAATGAAGTGGTACAAATCAACCTAATAAGAGAGGTGTGAGACAGGGATGTGTAATGTCTCCAGATCGTTTTTCCCTACACAGTGAACATATTGTCAGAACTGTAGAAGATATAAATGGAATCATCATTGGAAGACAACATATTAATAACATAAGATATGCAGATGATACAGTATTGATTACAGACAATGGGCAGGATCTGCAACAATTAGTAGATGCGGTTGTTGCACACAGTGAACAACTGGGGTCAGAATTAAATTGTAAAAAGACACAGATTATGGTCGTCACTAGGAAGAACGAAATACCACAATGTAATATACAAGTAAATGGGAATATTCTTCAACAAGTGAATCGATTCAATTATCTCGGAACAGTCACAACATCTGATGGAGATGCCTTGAAGAGATTAGAACAAGAATCGCCATGGCGAAAGTAGCCTTTAGCAAGATGAAAAACATACTGACCAATAAAAAATATGTCAATGCAAACGAGAAAAAGAGTGTTGAGGTGCTACATAGAGTCTGTACATTTGTATGGATGTGAAACTTGGACAATGAGCAATCGATCTGAAAAACATCTGATGGATGTGGAAATGTGGTTTCTGAGGAGAATGCAAAGAATACCACGGACAGACAGAAAAACCAATGACCAAGTACTACAGGAAAAAAATTAAAATCGTAAATTGAATAGGGAAATTAGACGTAGACAGTCAAAATTTTTTGGACATGTTATGAGAATAAATGAATTGGAGAACTTTTGTGGCAACTGGCAAGATCGAAGGGAACAGACCAAGGTGAATACCGAGAAGTAAATACCTGGATGGTTTGGCCACATGGCATGGTCGAGACAGGAACACTGAGCTGATCTACGACTCTGGTGATCGAGAGAAATGGCGAGTCATGACCGCCCACGCTTTCCGGCATGGCACATGATGGATGGAGTGCAACATCTGCCCGTCACCTTGGCGTTGGCGTTGCGGACGCGATTTGCAATGCCACTTACCAGAGTTCGAAACACAGCAGTGACCGCTTTGGCAGCAGACCGTGCCACGCTGGTTTTAACGTTTTGGTATGGAGCCGGTGGTTCAGAAAGCAATGGCAAACTACTAACGTGAAACTTGACAAGACATCAACAACGGCATTAAAATGCTGGTGTCGACTGCAATGTCCTGTAAAGGACATGCAACAATTTTTTTTTTTAAAAGTGCACTTGACAAGACATCAACAACGGCATTAAAATGCTGGTGTCGACTGCAATGTCCTCTAAAGGACATGCAACTATTTTTTTTTAAAAGTGCTTTCTCTGGTCTCTAATTCTTATCCCTATTTCTGTGAGCGCCAAACGATACGTGCGTACTTATGCATTAACTCAATGAGAGCGGTCGGGAGACATTTTGTCGGACGAGTTAGTGTAGTTGGCACAGTGCTACGGAGATATCGATATGAGAGCGGTCGGGAGACATTTTGTCGGACGACTTAGTGTAGTTGGCAGAGTGCTACGGAGATATCGATATGAGAGCGGTCGGGAGACATTTTGTCGGACGAGTTAGTGTAGTTGGCAGAGTGCTACGGAGATATCGATATGAGAGCGGTCGGGGGACATTTTGTCGGACGAGTTAGTGTAGTTGGCAGAGTGGAGTGCTACGGAGATATCGATATGAGAGCGGTCGGGGGACATCTTGTCGGACGAGTTAGTATAGTTGGCAGGGCTCTACAGAGTTATTTGCATGAATGTGGAGATACGAGGGTTCGACGTCAAAGTTCCTCGACATTTAACAAATGAAAAGACTGGGTTCTAATCCTCCATACATTCAGACCTAAATATGTGATGGCTCTGTCATATCACAGATCTATTTCAGGTTCCTACTTCGTGCGAAAATGTTATGCTGCTGATTCATTGCTGAGGGATTGTATATTGACATATAAGATCTCCCATTTGTAGAGAATGACAGTATATCGCCTTACTAGTCATTGTGTTTTGAAGATTGAGCACAACCCACCACTGGCAACACTGATCGTATTCCGGTACGAACCTTGAGCCTTGTCCACGTCAGACATGAAGCACTAGACTCGAGTTTCGCTCTCGTTCGAGCTCGTCAGTAGTGTATATCCCTCACTGGACCAGGGATCGAACGCCCGATCATTGGCGTGTGAGGTTGATGTATAACCACTTGATCACGATGCTCACGCTAGACACGGCAAAATTATCACACTAGAATATCACGTCACCCATTGTAGGCTATAGACAGTGATCTTGAGTTAAATCCCGGGTCCAATCAGAGATATATACTAGTGACGAGCTCAAACGAGAGCGAAACTCGAGTTTGGTGTTTCCGGTCTGACGTGGACAAGGCCCAAGGTTCGTTCAGGAATACGATCAGCGTTGCCAGTAGTGGGTTGTGCTCAATCTTCAAACCTCAAATCCCGAAACAACCAAATTAATCATTCATGTAATTTGTTTCGTTTCGATGGTAACGACCTCAGTTTTAATGTTCAGTGAACGGAAATCACATTATCATACTTGTTAATTTGATTGTGTATCATGTTTGGTCCAAACATACTCTTTTATTTGGTACCAAATCAGTTATGGGTGACCTGTATTTGGAACTGAAATCGTTAAATAAACTGACTGATTTCATTGCTTCTTTATTCATCATTATCAAGTGCCTTGCCCACAGGTGTCGACGATTATGCTTCCCCACAAATTGCCATCTCCAACGGCATGAATCAGTTCATGTGTTGACTCCATTCCGTGCCATGACACAAGACTGTCCATAATTTTCTCTCTCTGTCCTACCCGATCTCTCTTTCCACAAATGTTTCCAGTTGTCACTACAAAATTCCAGTTTTTGTCTTCTCATAACGTGGCCAAAGAACAATGACTGCCTCTTTCTGTTGTTTGTGATAATTTGTCTTTGCCACTTAGCTTTTGTTAAAATGTCCAGATTACTCTTCGTGACTGTCCAAGGGATTTAGGTTTGATTTACGAAATGTGTAATTAAAACTTTGAAATATTTAACTGTTAGATGTGAGCATATAAGGGTGTTTACAGCAATACCAAGTAATATTAAAAAGAAATGACACCTGACTGCTGGAATATCGGCTAGTTATCTAAACAAACTGTTCCATTGGAAACTCAGACAAGAGCACTTCTCATATGCCAGCAGTGGCCTATTCAGTTCATTTTGCTGCAGTCTGCAAATTGTCGCCAAACCGGTTTTTTCTCTGACGGCTGTGTGTCGTTAAGTGAAGACGTTTTTTCTAATCGGACACTGCAGATAATTGTTTTCATTTTCTCGTCTTAAGACTGTCTGAGCTTACGCAGATTCACACCCACGCTTTTTTATCCCATTTCCAAGGGCATCAGGGTGTAATATATATGTGTGTGAATTATTACGTCGTAGATTTGATGAAGCGATCTATTAGCTGTCATGGTTCATGAGTCTTTGATACTGTCTGTTCTGGTCAGTACTGTGCTGTAATATACTGTGCTGCACTATACTGTGCTGTGCTGTGCTGTCCTGTCCTGTCCTGTCCTGTACTGTACTGTACTGTACTGTACTGGCACCTCGCCGCCTTCGCAGACGATAGTTTGTTACATTGTGCTTAAGTTGAGTTGAGTTGAGTTGAGTTGAGCTAAGAACAGAGATCATTGCACTCAGCTCATTCTCATACGCGTTCCGTCCCTTCGTTCAGCAGCCAGCAAAGAGCCATACTACTAATCATTCCCACCGTTATCTGATTGAAAGTTCTCCTGGTCTTCCCTCTCAGTTTTGAGATTCGTCCAGAATTCCTGCCGATCCCCCGCAATCTCATTTTTTCCCACATACGGGTTCTCAATCTATTGCCCCGCCTTCTCCACCTAGTCCCACAGGCGGTGGGCTACCTCTCCTTTGTCCATAGGTAATCTACCACAAAGAGGTGCATTCCCTGCCAGCCTATCAGCCTGTTCATTCCCCTGAACTCCCGCATAGCCACAGCAAAGAATCCATACAATTCTCATAATCACATTGTGCTTAAAAAAGTGCACGATAACCTCTCCTTAGCACAAAGCCAAGGTTGAATTGTACAGACCATGTGTTGCCACAGCATGATCCCTCTCTCGGCCTGCCTAGTTGACCCTGGAGGAAAGACAGCACCAACACATTCCAGACACATTTACATTTTAGACAAATGTTGACATAGATATATCTGTAGACAAGCTGAGTCAACATGTGAGCAATTTAGAGGATATGAGAGGACTCGCAATGAAGACGACACTCTCGACTCTAGCACTTTCGTCCGTAGACTTGTATTTAAATTTCCTTCAAAGGCAGGGAAATACAACAATGTAATATACAAGTAAATGGGAATATTTTTAAACAAGTGAATAGCTACAATTATCTCTGAACAATCATAACATCTGATGGGAGATGCCTTGAATAGATTATAACAAGATTCGCTATGACGAATGTAGGTAGTCTTTTGCAAGAACGAACGAACGAACGAACGAAAATCTTTATTTTCAAAGGGTTAAGAATTGGGCACGCAGGCCCGTCTGAAATTCTGCCCTTCTTCTCTATTTCCTCTCATACATTCTTTCATTCAACATCTGTTATGAAGCAATACTTTGACAACAAAAGAACAATAAGCATTAAAACGCATGAAAAATAATCAATAATACATGACTTGTTGAGGCAATGTTTAACATGGGCATCATAAATACCCAAGGCGGGTGTAACGTGCCACACATATGGGAATGTTTTTTTTTTTTTTCTGGCTAGTTGTCGTTCGAGATAATTTACCATTATTATTGTCTTTGTTGCTGTTTTTTTTTTTTTAAGGGGGCATGTAGTCTGTTTTAAGGTAGTGTTCACACAGGTTGAGACTGTATGTATAATGACTGATGGTGTCTTTGATTTCTTGTGGAAGATTATTCCACAACTGAGTGGCAGAGTATGATAAGCTTGTTTTATATAAGTCTATCCTAGGTTTAGGACATGAATTATATTTAGTCGTTCATTATGTCTTGCGTTATATTTAAACAATGGCCAAGGTAGCTTGGGGCATTTTGAAATAAGATTTTGTGAGTTAGTTTAGCCTTATTAAAAAGTAGGCGTTTGTGGAGTGGCAATAACTGAAGACGTTCATGTAAGTTAGAATTGTCTGTAAACTTATCACCATTGATTAGACGCACTGCCCTTTTCTGGAGCGAATAAAGGCGTTTTGTTATTGATTTGGAGCATCCATCCCAGATTGTGGAAAACATAAAAGATAAGATAACCATAACAAGATGGAAAACATAGTGACCAATAAAAAAGATATCAGTTGCAGAGAGAAAAATAATGTTGAAGTGCTACATAGAACCTTTACTTTCGAATTGATGTGGAACGTGGATAATGAGCGGATAAGTTAAAAAAAAAATAAACACATCTAATGGCAGAGGAAATGTGGTTTATGGGGAAAATACAAATAATACCACAGGCATACAGAACAACCAATGAACAAGTCCTACAAGAAGCAAATTAAAATCGTAAATTAATTAGAAAAATTAGACGTAGACAGTCAAAATTTTGTGAGCACGTTATGAGAAGAAATAAAATAGAGAACTTGGTGACAACTGATTGGTAGGAAAAGAACAAGGGGAAGGCAGACAAGTAAATATCTGGATGGGACGTGGTCACCACAAGAACACTGAGCTTAACCACGACTGTGGTGATCCATTGAAATGTCGAAACATGACAGCCCACGCTTATCTGTATGTCAAATGATGATGATGAGAAATGGTTAATTTGTCTGTATTTGTTTTTTTTTACATCAGTAGATTTTCTTATTTTGTGCCTGTATTCCGATTACTGAAACAAGATGCCGTATCGCTTTATATCGCCATTTGCCGTAAATATCAGATATTATTTGATTAATATTCTCTTAACCGATTTAGCGCCAAAAAAAAAAAGTAGGTTTGAACTAAGCACGATGCACAATCAAATGAACAAGTATAATGTGAATATTTGTTCCTGAACACTGAAATTGCAGAAGATACCACGAAACAAAAGAAATACCACTATGACCCTAGTATACCGATATATCGCCCTTCCGAATAATGGGAGGGCGGATTTGGTGATATATTATCCTTCGTCACTAAATCAGTTAAACAGCGGCTGTGGCGATTCGCAATTCCACATACCGTATTCGTAATCATCTGTAGTGGATTTGGAAGTAGAGGGCCTTGTGTTGATTATTGACAATGGTATGATCTCCGTGGCGATGGTATCGCGAACGCTATTCGTAATGCTGCTTACCCGCGTTCGAAACACAGCGGTGACCGATTTGGCAGCAGACCGTGTCATGCTGGTTTTAACGTGTTGGTATCGGAGCCAGTCGTTCATAAAGCAATGGCAAACTATTGAAAGTAAAACTTGCCAAGACATTAACAACGGCAGTGAAATACTAGTCTTGACTGCAACGTCCTGTAAAGGATGTGCAACTATAAATATAAAAATGAGCGTCGATCGTTCAGGAGACAATGGTAAACTGCTCAACGTAATCTTGCTAGTAAATCACAAACAGGCAAGAATGCTGGGGTTACTGAACGTCAGACTTACCAAGACATCAATAGCAGCTGAAAAATACGGGTGTTGACTGCAGTGTCCTGTAAAGGATATGCGAAAAAAAAATTTTTATTTAAGAACAATTAACAACGAAAAGCAGGAGCCGTGGCTTAAGGCCGGTGTCTGCGTTTAACAAGTCCCGGACATTAACTGTCACTGTCATTTACTGTCAGTATAGTACCTTACGGTGTATGGCGACTTTCGAAATCAATTTGCGAACTTTGTAAGCAGACCGATATGCGTTGATTTTGATAGTATATGAGCGTCAGTATTACATAAATCTTTAACAAACTGATAAACGTAAAAAGTGCCCAGTAAATCATAAACAGCTAACAAATTGCTTGGGCTGATTACACCGTCCTGTAAAAGGCATAAACTTATTTTAATAACGAACATAAATACTCTTTTTTATAAGACACTAGCTGACCCGGCCCGGCTTCGCCCAGTACCTGGGGGGGGGGGGGGGGGATCTGTCTGTCTGTCTGTCTGTCTGTCTGTCTGTCTGTCTGTCTGTCTGTCTGTCTGTCCCGGACCGGCTTCGCCCAGTCCCTGATGGGGAGCATCTAATTTAGTTCATATAAGTAGTCATATAAGTTCCCATTCCCGTCTGTCTGTCTGTCTGTCTGTCTGTCTGTCTGTCTGTCTGTCTGTCTGTCTGTCTGACTGACCCGGCCCGGCTTTGCCCAGTCCCTGGTGTGGAGCATCTCATTTAATTCACATAAGTAGTCACATAAGCTCCCGTTCCCGTTCCCGACTATCTGTCTGTCTATCTGTCTGTCTATCTGTCTGTCTATCTGTCTGTCTGACCCGACCCGACTTCGCTCAGCCCCTGGTGGGGAGCATCTCCTTTAATTCATATAAGTAGTCATATAAGCTCCCGTTCCCTCCCGCTCTGTCTGTCTGTCTGTCTAATCATTTATTGGTTGCAGTTAGAACAACCTTAGATAAACGAAGACCAACTTACAAAAAAGCATTAGAAAGAGCACTTGAAAGATCTTTACATCTTCCCCCAACGATTAACTTGGGTAAATTGAGCGGCGGCAGCAGCAGCAGAAGAAGAAGAAAAAGGAGGAGTAGGAGGAGGGAGGAGGAAGAGGGTGGAGGAGGAAGGAGGAGGGAGGAGGAGGAGGGAGGAAGAGATAGGCGGAGAGAGGAGGAGGAGGGAAGAGGAGGGAGGAGTAGGAGTAGGGAGGAATAGGAGGGAGGAGGAGGGATTAAGAGGAGGAGAGAGGAGGAGGAGGGAGGAGGAGGAAGGAGGAGGGAGGCGGAGGGAGGAGGTAGAGGGAGGAGGAGGAGAGAGGAGGAGGAGAGAAGAGGAGGAGGGAGGAGGAGGAGGGAGGATGGGGATAAGGGAGGAGGAGGAGGGAGGAGGAGGAGGGGAGAAGGGAGGAGGAGGAGGGAGAAGGAAGAGGGAGGAAGAGGGAGGAGGAGGAGGGAGGATGAGGGGGGAAGGATGGAGGAGGGAGGAGGAGGAAGAAGAGAGGAGGAGAAGGGAGGAGGAGAAGGGAGGAGGAGTGATTAGGAGGAGGAGGGAGGAGGAGAGCAAGGAGGAGGGGGAGGAGGGAGGAGGAGGGAGGAGGAGGAAGAGCGAGGAGGAGGGAGGAAGAAGGAGGAGGGGAGGAGGAGTAGGGATGAGGAGTAGGGAGGAGGAGTAGGGAGGAGGATGGAGGAGGAAGAGGGAGGAGGAAGAGGGAGGAGGAAGGAGAAGGAGGAGGGAGGATGATGGAGAAGATTGCAGGTGGAGGAGGGGGAGGATGAGGAGGGAGGAGGAGAGGGAGAAGGAGTGAGATGGAGGATGAGGAGAGGAGGAGTGAGGAGGAGGAGAGAGGAGGAGGAGGGAGGAGGCGGAGGGAGGAGGAGGAGGGAGGAGGTAGAGGGAGGAGGAGGAGGGAGGAGAAGGAGGAGGAGGAGGAGGGAGGATGAGGAGGGAGGAGGAGGAGGGATGTGGAGGGAGGAGGAGGATTGTAGAGGAGGAGGGAAGAGGTAGAGGGAGGAGGAGGGAGGAGGAGAGAGGATGAGAAGGGAGGAGGAGAAGGGAGGAGGAGAGGGAGGAGGAGGGAGGAGGAGAGGGGTATGAGGAGAGGGAGGAGGAGGAGGGAGGAGGAGGAGGAGGGAGAAAAAGGGAGGAGAAGGAGGAGGAGGGATGAGGGGGGGACGTAGGAGGAGGAGGGAGTAGGAGGAGAGAGGAGGAGAAGGGAGGAGGAAGGAAGAGGAGTGATTAGGAGGAGGGAGGAGGGCGAGGAGGTAGGAGGAGGAGAAAGAGGGAGGAGGAGGAAGGAGAGGGGGAGGGGAAGAGGAAGAGGGTAGGAGGAGGAGAGGAGAGAGGAGGAGGAGGAGGATTATAACGCATATGCCTGTAGATAACTGCAGCGAAAAGGTGGGTCTGTCTATCTATCTGACCCGGCGTGGCTTCGCCCAGCTCCTGGCGGGTAGCGTGTCATTAAATTCATACAACAAAATAAAGTAACTTAAAAGAATCTCCTTCCACACACCATCCATTATTTCTAATGAAAACCGTTTCTAATCACCTGCATGACTGTAGATAACTTCGTAAGCACAAAAAGATGAGTTACAATGTTATGCATTATGCATTATTTTTATGAAAACTTTGAAAATGCCTTAAAGATTGTAGCATTATTTATTATAACTCATATGCCGGTACATAACTACAGACAAAGAGTTTATAAATCTTTGAAAACGATGCAACAATATGACTATAAGGTATACAGAAAATTCATTGAAAGTTATGCCCCTTGAAATAACTTTTACAGAGTTAAGTCCCCTTGCTATATAAAAATTATATTGAAAAAATTAAAAATTAAATAATATTAAGTAAGCTGCCGATGCTACACTAAAAAAATATCACAGTTAGCAGCGCGGGAATGAGAGGAAGACGTGTAGAAAATTTCATCTCAATCGGATGGACCGTTCGCGAACGCATAAAGGACATACAGACGGAGATTGCCTTTTATATATAAGATTTCAATTATAAATACTTTTTTTTTTGTTTTAAGCGACATAAATACTCGAAAGTACAAAATAACGATAGTTCATAGCTATGAACTAACTTTAATCAATCAAATACCGTCTCCACAATGAAAGTTGGTTGCAATCGATCTCCAATACTGTCTGTCTCTCGCCCTGACTGTGCATTCTGTCAGGCTGATGTTCATCCATCTCTTGATGTTATCTTCCCATTTGTATCGTTGTCTACCTCTTGCTCTCTTGCCCTCAACCTTGCCCTCCAGTATGGTATTTATAAGAGTATCATGTCTTTTAACGTGGTCGAAATATTTCACTTGCCGGCTCTCTATGTTTTTCATCAACTCTCTCTTCATTCTAATTTTTCTAAACCCTCTGCATTTGATTGTTTTTGTTTCCATGAAATACAACATATTCGTCTGTTATCCACATCTACAGGCCTTCTATGCGACTTTCTAGTTGCTTTGTTCAATGTCCAGGTGTCGCCGCGATACAGTAGTGTTGAATATAAGTAGGATTTGACAATTCTAATTTTTAATGCGTTGTTAATCTCTCTAGATCAAGGGTGTCAAACTCAATCGCTCAGCGGGACAAAACTCAAATCACACATAAGGTTGCGGGCCGAACAGGATAATCATTCAATAAGCAGAAAATTACACCTTTTATAAACATTAATATACATTAAAACAGACAAATTATGTTTTAATAGCAAAAAAATCATTGGTATACACATTTTCACTCTTATGTCAGTTTGTCAGAGCACGATGTTTGGCATCTTTTCTTGGCTACAAGTTCGTTTATGTTGGGAGTAATGTTCTGTATCATTGAGATTCTCATGATGGACTACAAGTGTTCATCAGTGAGACTACTCCTGTGTGATGTTTTGTTAATCTTCACCACAGAAAACAGCTGCTAACACAGATATATACTACCAAAAATGCTCAAGGTTCGAGCCGCAAGTAGACGAAGCCGGGTCATCTCTTCAGGAATGAAACGAGTGAACTGTGCAGGCCCCACAGTGTCATACTTTGCCTGTAGTGTCCTATTCATTCATTGGCACCTTTCCGTCTTGACAGACGATAGTTTGGTACATTGTGCTTCAAAAAGGCTTAATAACTACGACCCATGGCGGTGGCGAGTGTGGCTGATAAGGCCAATTCTTGCTGCAAATGTTTGCCCACAGTAGGTGCATGTGAAAACATGATCACTTCCACCATTTTGCACCATCTTACGTCTCTCACGCTCTGTGTGTGCTTTATCTGCAATCATTTTCTCCTTTGTCTTTATTCCATTTCTGATAGTTGCCCTCCATGCAACACGTTCAGCGGCGACGTGCTCCCAATGTGCATTATCAATGCCTGTATCAATCATGTCCCGCTTACACACATTTTTGTATCGTAGTAGAGGCCGACCCTGAGATCTCCTACCCGTCTGTAATTCACCAAAAAAGATGTCCTTTGGTATTCTACCTTCATCCATCCTCCTAACATGTCCTATCCATCTAAGTCTACGAAGACTGAGCATGGAATACACCGTCACACAACCTGATCTTTCCAATTCTTCAGTATTTGTGATTTTGTCTTGCCACTTAATACCAAGTATTCTTCGCAGACACCGCATATGAAAGCTGTTTAAACGTTTCTCTTGGCGTGAGTGAGTTGTCCAGGTTTCACTGCCATAAAGAAGAGTACTAAGGACACAGGCTTGGTAGACGAGGAATTTTGTTTTGGCAGTAAGCTTCCTGTTCTCCCAGACTCTTTTTGCTAACATGTTCATTGTTGTTGCTGCCTTGCCAATCCTGATGTTGATTTCCTGATCTAGGGATAATTTGCTATTTACCTCTGACCCTAGATATGTAAAATGGTCTACTATCTCCAGTTCGGCGTCGTCAATAAAGATTGATGGTACACCATGTGCACCTTGTGGCATAATCTGTGTCTTCGTTTTGTTAATTGTTAAACCAAATTCAGAACAAGCATTGGAGAATGCAGATAGTAGATGTTGTAATTAGTGTCCCATTACACTGCAGCAAATATACAGGTGCAGTTTCCACATCTATGGCAAATGGGTTAACGAAACAGCATTCAGGCTGTTTAACTTGTTGTGATGTTAAGTCCCGTAGTGCCGTCTCAGATTATATTCTTTCATCACAGCCACTTTATCTCCACAAATTAACCACACCGTTTTACCACCGATATCAGTAAACAAATATTCAGCCTCCCATCGGCTCTGACAGGCTCTTTTTTTCAGAATCAACTTTTCTCTTGGTCATTTTAAAGGCTAGCTTTGATTTAAAAAAGATTGTGCGTCTACCGACAGACGCTTGATTGATATCGTGTTTGCCGTAGCGGGAAAAGGTGATGTAATATCCGGGCACTACACTACTTTCATTTCTTATGCGTCAATCCAAAACGAGCAACTGAGCGTTGCTAGGTCACTTATAACGACGAACATCCACTCACTATACAACTTTTATTTTCAATTATTCTGATCGAAGCGAGAACGCTCCCAGGTAGCTTGTCATTCAGCAAGGCTGCTAATTAGGGAATGTGATTTGCATTTTATATCGTGGTCATTAAAAAGTATTTTTGCCTAAAATTCTCTCTTGGGCCGAATATATTTGTACGTCGGTTGAGACCTCTCGGGTCTGATAAGATTGTACGCCGGGCCTGACGTTGTTCCCGAGCCTTGAGTTTGACACTTGTGCTCTAGATGTTAATAGACTACTGATTTCATGCAGTTGAAAACATGTTTGGCCATTCATATTCTCTGTTTGATTTCTATTTCACTTCTGCCATCGTCTGTTATTATATGTCTAAGATAGGAGAAACTTGTTACTAGTTCTATTATCTTCCCTTTTCAATCAATCAATAATGTGCCATGCCGGAAAGCGTGGGTGGTCATGACTCGCCATTTCACTCGATCACCAGCGTCGTGGATCAGCTCAGTGTTCCTGTCTCGTCTATGCCATGTGGCTAAGCCATCCAGGTATTTTCCTCTCGGTCTTCCTCTTGGTCTGTTCCCTTCGATCTTGCTATTTGTCACTAAGTTCTCCAATCCATTTCTTCCCGTTTACTGTAACTTTAATAATAACTGTCAAAACTGTCATTACTGCCAAACTGCGGTGTATATCTTTGAGCCTGGGGAATTAAGGCCGCCTGGCTAGTGCAGTTGCCGCGAACTGTGCAGGTTAGGATTTATTTTTGCCCCCGACAGATAAAAACTCCACACCTTGCCGAGGATTCGAACCAGAGGAGATTCCAGCATTCTAGCATACATAACTACGAAACAATGATAACTCATAGCTTCGTGTCGCTCTGTCTTGCATACCAACGTCAAGATGGCCGACGAAGCTTTGTCCAGGGCCGGGCTGCACTTTGACGAACTGAACAAAATCAGAGTCCTGGAGCCAGAGGTGGCACAACAGACCAGAGAGTTGAAGGAAGAGTGCAAGGAATTCTTAGACAGTGCGTTTGTATATCTTATACTTCGTTGTTAAATGGTATTGCTGGTATTAGTTACTTTGGTTTCTAGGCGTTCCATGATTTTCATTTTTCATTTTTTTATTTGTATCATCTGTTGTCAAGAACATGAGTTAGATCGATAAGCATAATCAGCAATTTTGGCCAAGATTAAAAATTTTGGATTTTACTTATAAAACCATCTCAGTTGGATACAGCTTGACAAGACGAATCGAACAGTACCTCAATGAAGATTGTACGTCAATTCTAAGCGGAGATGCTATTTACTCTATTTAGGGAGAACTATCACGATTTTAAATTTGAGAATTTACTAACTGAGACGGCCACAGAAGATAGGCCTTGAAATTCAAAATCTAATGGTACCTCAATGATGCCTGTATGTCACTTCTAAGTGAAGATATTCATATTCGGAATGTCGCAATGAAATTGCGAATAATGGAATTGCGAATATAAAAGAATTATATTCGCAATCGAAGTAAGTCACGTGATTATTCCTACGCGTGTGTCCACATTACAATATTTTGTTGATCTATTAACGTGTCTTCAGTAGCATAGTGGTTAGTGTTTCCGCCTGGTACACGGAAGCTCCAGGTTCGATTCCCAAACGGCGAGGTGACTTTTTTTTTTTTCCATTTTCAGGAGTTAGGTGACACCAATGCTTGTCTGATGATTTCGCTTTAGGCATATGTTTTCTACGGATTTTGTGTATTAGGTGTTGTTTATCTTGCTCCGCAAGAACCTGCACACTTGTCTTTCTGTTCTTATCTGTCCTCTACTTTTGTTGTCTTGGGAAAGGAGCTTAGCCACCCGAACACGAGTTCTCTCCATCTCCCTCTCTCTCTCGCTCGCTCTAAGTCTCGATCTCCCACCTTTCCCTTTCTTGTCTTTACCACTCTTTAATGTCTTTCAATACATCTTTCTCATATCTCTGACTCTCACACTATCTTCGTTATCTATCTCTCTCCTCTCTCTTTTCCACCTGCTTCAGATATACCAGATTTTCCTGCACTTTATATGCGTAGCATTTCCTTTTCCTTGTTTATTTATTAATTAATAATGAACAGTCAATCGAAAGCCTGATGTTTGAATTGCCTAATCATGCCTTGCTGAGGCGAAGCATATTACTGTCAGCTTGGACCAGAACAGAGTCACTCAGAGAGGATGCAATGGAGGCCATAGAAAGTGTCAAATTAAGAGAATCATCACTGCTGCGATATTATCAGGACTTAAATAGTAGGACGGTAACGTAAACAAACATGGATGCCTGGTAACAGTAAGTGTACAGAAACGAAAGTTAACAATTCTTGAACTCGCCTGGGGACAGAATTATTTGTAGGGATCGTTATTTGTATTGGGGATACCTGTTCTGAAAAATTATTCTTGATATTTAAACAGGACTAACGTAATGTAAAAATAAAACGGGATGCCAAAAGAACGGACAGAAGTAAGAAGAAGAGTGATTCATTAAAAATTACGGAAAAATCGGCAGAATTAAACTCGCAACAGTGAACATTCCTATTTAAATTAACCACCTTCTTAAACTTCTTAATGGCCCAAACTAAAATTGACTAGTGAGCAGACGCTGTGCCATGTTTGTTACTTCCCGAAATTCGATTGCGAATATAATTTTTTTCTATTCGCAATTCCATTGCGAATAGTGCCTCCCATTCACATTTTTATGAAGGTGAAACAAGTTGCGATTTCTCATGCTATTCATCCGTAATTAGAACTCTCCAGTGTGTCCCGAGTACCTTCACCAGCGGGTGTGCATCTCTGTTCGTGCGAGACGGTCCCAAACGGTCATATGAAAACTGACTTCAAAAATATGTTCCGTCATGTTAAATGATTACAAAATAGTACAAGTATACAAATACATTATTATTAATCTTTAAAATTGTGTTCACTTTAACTTTAGCAGTTCAAGTTGCACATTTTGAGTGTAACAAAGTGTAGCGCAATCGATGTGCGCGGCCGTCATGACCCGTGGGTTTCCAATTCACATCTTCGCAGAAAATCTGTTTTTCAACCACAAATCGAGCAAGTTTAGCGATTAAATTTTGCTGATTCAGGGGCAATATTTTATATCGCAATTAAAATTTACATTAAACAAAGACATCTATTGGATTCATCGATTCCACGATACACGATCATTCCGCTGCCTCTGTGGGATGCGCTCCCCGGCAGTCGGCAGCTCGCACATATCCATAGAGCACACTTTATTCACAAACTTCCAGTTTCTTAGTTCTATATAATATTTTAGTTTGTAATGTTTAATAGTTTCTATTATATCACCTAATAATTTTGTGAAAAATTTTAAAAAAAAAATAAAAAAATATGCCCAGCCGGGAATAGAACCCCGGTCTCCCGCATGACAGGCGGAATGCTTACGACTACACGAGCGAGGGCACAATGATTGTTCCACAAAGATTTTTATATAGTTAAGCCGCCGTTTTGGGTTTCATTATCGTAACATCTTCACCTGTTTTTCAACGACAACTAAAGCAAGTTTAGAGTGAAACTTTCCAAATTTCTGAAAAATTTGATGCAGAATTCGAAGATCCATCTTCAAGTGATGGTTTTCTATTGAAAGCGACAGAAACAAAAATTAATTATGGTTCAACGTGCCATTTCCATTTTTCTCTGCGTGCGAGGTTGGTCTCAACCATACAGGTCATAGATGGATTATAAAAACTTGACTTCTAAAATATGTTCCGTCATGTTAATTGATTAAAAAATAGTACAAGTATACAAATAAATTATTATTAATCTTTAAACTTGTGTTCTCTTTAACTTTAGTAGGTCAAATTGCACGTTTTGAGTGTTGAAAAGTGAAAGTGTACATGCTATTCCAATCGATATGCGCAGTCGCCATGTCACATGGCCATGCGTTTACCCATTCACAAAACAATTTTGTTTTCATCCTCAAATAAAGCATCTGCAGCGATGAAACTTTCCAGATATATGTAATCTTATATGTAGAATTCGAAAATTCATCCACACTTGATTCAATTCTATGAACAGCGCCAGAATAGTGTTACAAAGTGCACATGCCAGTCCGATCAATAAGGCGCAAAGAACAAACACATGCCTTCGCAGAAAATTTTGTTTTCATCCACATGGGGAGCAAGTTTTGTGATGAAACTTTCCAGATATATGTAATTTTGTATGCAGAATTCGAAAATCCATCTGCACTTGATGCAATTCTATGCACAGATCCAGAATAGTGTTACAAAGTGCACATGCCAGTCCGATCAATAAGGCGCAAAGAACAAAAACATGCCTTCGCAGAAAATTTTGTTTTCATCCACATGGGGAGCAAGTTTTGCGATGAAACTTTCCAGATATATGTAATTTTGTATGCAGAATTTCGAAAATCCATCTGCACTTGATGCAGTTGTATGCACAATGCCAAAAACAAATTAATTACGGTAAGTATGAAATGTATTCTTATTTATATAAAAGGTCACGATGATTTCAACCAATCACTGTGCACGGAATATTAGGCAAATCTTTCCTGGAAAACCCAGGATGCCGTGTGTTATTGTCACATGAGATTTGAATGAATGGATGACATCAAAAGAATGCATGGTAAATAGAGAGCATTTTCTGGGACAAGATGAATCACCGGGCGTTGACTCCGTATATCACTTTTTTAAATTTCTGGTAACGGCACGATGGGACTCTCTACTAATATGTTTTGTATCATGATCTGCAACCAGGAAATGCAATACATGAGCAGTTCTGCTTGTTGCCCAGTAAATTGCCATCTAAGAACATTAAATTCTGCCTTCTATTACTGTGGCTTGTTCATTTTTAAACGAACCACATATCAACCATATATTGTTGCATCTGAGGTGGTTAGTCCTAACTTGAGATGTTATATATTTTTCTATATGATGTGCCGTGACCTAATTAATAATTTAAAATAGCCACAAATTTATTGTTATTCATTACTACTACTTATTGGCTAACAAACCTGGCAAGATGCATTTTATGATGCTGACTGGTAAAAGGAAAGTCTCGGTGATATTCCTATTTCATTAGGATTTGCTGTGACTTAATTGATTAAAAATAGCTGCCTATTGTTATTTATTAAATATCATGTGAAATGTTTGTTGTAAGTAAAAGAAAAATTCATGAAATGTACTTACATTGTCTTGATGTACTCACTGTGTACTCTGCATTGCGACAGCTTTCTTTTGTTGATTAAATGCCCTGCAATAATCTAAGTAAATAATTATGAACTGCTGCACTGTTAAGGAAAGAAAATATTCCTTACAAGTTTATAAGCGGTTCTGAAAACTAGCTTTCAAAATTATTTTCAGCATGTCAAATGGGTGATAAATTAAACAAGTACACAGATAAATTACTACTACAAATGAAACTTGTGTTTTGTTTAATTTTAGTAGTTAAATTGTCAGTTAAAATAAATACGAGTCCGCTATACAACACAATGCTAGGCATAGGTCTGCCAATATGAATTATGCGTTATGCAGTGATTTCAATATCTCATTCCATCCATCATGTGCCATGCCGATAAGCTTGGGAGGTCATGTTTTGCCATCTCACTCGATCACCAGAGTCGTGGATCAGCTCCATGTTTCTGTCTCGACCATGTCACATGGCCAAGCCATCCAGGTATTTAATTCTTGGTCTTCCCTTTCATCTCCTCCCTTCGATCTTGCCAGTTGTCACGAAGTTCTCCAATTCTTTTCATAACATGCCCAACAAATTTTGACTGTCTACGTCTAATGTCTCTAATCAGTTCACGATCTTCATTTGTTTCTTGTATTCTTTGCATTTTCCTCAGAAACCACATTTCCACAGCCTTCAGATGTTTTTCAGCTTGTCTGCTCATTGTCCATGCTTCACATCCATATAAAAGTACAGGTTCTATGTAGCACTTCAACATCTTTTTCTCGTTTCAGTTGATATCTTTTTATTGGTTAGTATGTTTTTCATATATTTTTGTATATTTATGCTTCATAGATTATACTAAGGCATTTGATAAAGTAAAACATGCTTAGCTGATTAAAATGTTGGAAGATATCAACATTGATGGGAAAGATTTAAGAATAATAAAGAATATATACTGGAACCAAGTAGCAGCAATTAAAATGGCAAATAAAGAGGGTAGTTATGAACAGATAAAGCTAGGAGTACGACAGGGGCTTTTCTTGTCACCCGATCTCTTCTCCCTATATAGCGAAGTAATAATGAGAGAGATCAAAGAGAAGCCAGTAATACTAATCGGAGGATATAAAATAAACAATATACGCTATGCAGATGACACAGTATTGGTGGCGGATAATGCAACAGACCTACAACAATTATTGGACATTGTAGTATCAGAGAGTGCACAGAAAGGACTCTTCGTGAATATCAAGAAAACAGTAACAATATTGATATCAAAGAAAATGGGGACACCAAAATGTGACATAGAAATAGAAGGGGAAATTCTCAACCAAGTGCATAATTTTAAATACCTAGGGGCTCTTATAACATCAGATGGAAGATGTACAACAGAGATTAAGAGCAGAATAGGGCAGGCAAAAGCCGCATTTCAGAAAATAAAGAGTATCTTATGCAATAAGTCGCTATCAATGAATGTAAGAAAGAGAGTGCTAAAATGCTATATAGAACCAGTTTTGCTGTATGGCAGCGAATCTTGGAATGTAAATGAACAAATTAGGAAGAACTTAGAAGCAACAGAGATGTGGTTTTTAAGACGAATGTTGCGAATTCCTTGGACTGCCACAGTAACTAACAACGATTGCCTGAAAGAGGCTAATGAAACTAGAACACTATATACAACAATAAGAAAGAGACAAACAGCTTTCTTTGGTCATGTGATGAGAAGAGAGGCATTGGAGAACATCGTGACAACTGGAAAGATCGAGGGGAAGAGAGGCAGAGGCAGACCAAGAGAAATGATGCTGGACGGATTGAGACGGTGGCATGGAGGAATATCATCAGCGGAGTTGATCCAGAACACCAAAGACCGAGATCTGTGGAGAGCCATGAATGCCTACGCCAGCCGGCACGGCACTTGATGATGATGATGTTTTTCATCTTGTAAAAGGTTACCTTCGCAATGGCAGTTCTTGCTCTCTGTATCTAATTTCAATGTATATCACATTGTGGTATTTCTTCCTTCCTAGTGACGACCATAATCTGTGTCTTCTTACAATTCTAACCCTAGTTGTTCACTGTGTGCAACAACTGCATCTACTAAATTTTGCAGGTCCTGTTCATTGTCTGCAATCAAGACTGTATCATCTGCATATGAATGAATGAATGAATGAATGAATGAATGAATGTGTTTAACTACCAGAAGTTGTGTAAATGTAAGCAGTTGGAACATCCGAAGTGTGGGTCTCACTTTACAAAATTCATCATAATCATCTATGCCCGGCCAGATGGTGAGGCGTTCATGTCTCTCCATAAATCTCGATCATTGGTGTTGTGAATCAGCTTTGCTGATGATATTACTAGATGCCATCTATCTCAATCCATCTAATATAATTTCTTTTGGTCTGCCCCTTATTCAGCTGATCTTTCCAGTGATTGATTGATTGATTGATTAAGGAATCAACATCACAGCATTCTGGGCATTCCCATAAGTGCTCCGTCCCCATCCTCAGCAGCCAGCAAAGAGTTCCAACACTAATAGTACCAGTAGCAATCTGATTATAAGTCCTGTCTCGCCTTTCCTTTGAGCGTTGAGCGTCGGCCAGATCCCTTCGTCACTCCTCGTTGTTTCCAGTGATTACAATGTTTTACAAAACCTGTCTGATTCTTTGACATGACCAAGAAACTCTGCAACTTTCTTTTATTACTGTGTAAGAGTTGAGTCAAGAACCAACATCACATCACTCGGGACACTCTCACACATACTCCGTCCTCATATTCAACAGCCAGCAAATAGTCTCAATACTAATGATACCAGGAGCTGTCTGATTATGTCTCTGCCTGGTCTTTCCTCGGAGAACAGTTTGTCGGTCAGATTGTCTGGCCACCTCCTGCAGCACCATTCTCCCCAAGCCATAATGATCTACCCGTTCTTCTGCATTATATATATAATTGTAAAGGGCTCTGACCATATCAGCCTTACCATGCACCAATACCCCACCAAGTGGTGGAGACCCAGCCAGTCTGTCCTGTTTATAATGTTAAACTTTAAATGTTTTCTTACAGGTGATCATTCTTAATTACGTCTGCAGTCCAAAGTATTTACAACATTCATCTTAGGAACCACAATTCATTACTTGCAAGCTCTTCCTAATTATTATTCATCCATATATTTACAATTAATGTAATACTAATTCCATAATAAAAATATTAAATGATTTTAGTCATATAATTACACAATTAAAATTTAAATAACAATTTAGGATTTCACTGAGATAAACCTTCATGAGCAAACAAGAAACAAATAATTTCTGAGGTACTTATAATTTACATCACCAAGTCAAGGACGAGAAGTCAACATTTTAGTGCAACTGTACCGGTGTAGGGGTTGAACCCACTACCTCAGCATCAGTATACTGGATGTTTATGAATGAGTGCTCTTATCCATTCACCATACTGAGTCTGAAATTATCAATTATTATCAACCTGCTTAATAACATTTGTCATATTCAACTAAGTCATCTTGTCTTCCCGGATTCAGAAACATTTGTTTGTCTGGATTGGATTGACAAGAAAATACACACAGATGATGGGAACTTGGCCAAGCCGACACACCACAAACCCCCTACGTCATCGATTGGACGGCACATTTGAGAAACTGGCCACATAATTGATAGACAATGCTTTTTGCATGTTGTTTAACATACAAAATAGTCGTTGTTAAAGATCACAGAAGCCATCATGATTAATCTGCATAGGCCAGTTTTTTGCAAACAGAAAGGCATGATAGTTAGTTTAATATTACCATGGTAGGTATTTGAAATTACTGTGTGAATGTGTGTATATTTCAGCTTGAAGGATTTATCTAGTTACTTTATTTTATGTTGTGTGAATTCTGCAGTATGTACATGATGAGATGCAGCAAAATATGTTCAATAATGTTTGTCATATTCACTTCCACAGATTCAGAAACATATGTCTGACTATTTCCATGAATTCCTCATGATTCATCATCATCATCAAGTGCCATGCCCACTGGTGTAAGCGTTCATGTCTCTCCACTGATCTCGGTCTTTGGTTTTCTAGATCATCTCTGCTGATAATATTCCACCATAACACCATCTCAGTCCACCCAGCATCATTTCTCTTGGCCTTCCTCTGCCTCTCTTCCCCTTCAATCTTTCCAGTTGTCACAATGTTCTCCAATGCCTCTCTTCTCATCACATGACCAAAGAGAGCTGTTTGTCTCTTTCTTATTTTTGTATATAATGTTCTAGTTTCATTAGCCTCAGAAACCAAATCTTTATTGCTTCCAAGTTCTTCCTAATTTGTTCATTTACATTCCAAGATTCACTGCCTTACACCAAAACTGGTTCTATATAGCACTTCAGCACTCTTTTTCTTACATTCAGCAGTAGTGACTTATTGCATAAGATACTCTTTATTTTCTTAAATGCAGCCTTTGCTTCCCCTATTCTCCTTTCAATCTCTGTTGTACATCTACCATCTGATGTTATAAATGCCCCTAGGTATTTAAAATTATCCACTTGGTTAAGAATTTGAGCTTCTATGTCTATTTCACATTTTGGTGTCACCGCTTTCTTTGATATCACCATTGTTACTGTTTTCTTGGAATCACTATTGCTACTGCTTTCTTGATATCACCATTACTACTGCTTTCTTGCTTAGCTATTTCCATGAATTCCTCAAGATTAACAATCAATAATGTTGTTTCTTCTTGTGACTTCTGCCCTATGCACTGACTTAGGCTCAAGAGGAAAGACTAATTAACTAACTAAATGTTGTTTTATATTTCTGCAGAGATTGTTGATTTCCAGAAGATTGTTGGTACCTTTATCGGGATGGTGTCTTCTGTGGCTAAAGAGGTGGAAAGTGAAAAGATGAAGGTTAGTTAGTCGTAATTCCAATTTCACTGCAAAAGGTCACCCCATAATGATCTGTTCCTGTGCCAGTGAATATCACACAAAATGCTCCTCATGGTCCCATGTGAAAAGTGGAGCAGACAGCGGGCCCGACAAAACAACAGGCATACCTGCATAAGGCCGCTGCCAGAATGCCAACACAACAGTCTGCCATTAAATTTGCATTTCCTCAGAAACTACATTTCCAAAGCCATTATATGTTTTTCACCTTGTCTGCTCATTGTCCACGCTCCACATCCGTACAAAAGTAAAGGTTCTATGTAGCACTTCAACATCCTTTTTCTCGTTGCAATTTACATATTTTTATTGGTCAGTATGTTTTCCATTTTACAAAAGGCTATCTTCGCCACGGTGATTCTTGTTCTAATCTCTTCAAGGCATCGCCCGTCAGATGTTATAACTATTCGAGATAGTTATACCAATTCACTTGTTTAAGAATATTTCCATTGAGCTGTTATATTACATTGTGGTATTTCTCTCTTCATAGTGACAACCATAATCTGTCATTTTACAATTTAATTCTAACCCTAGTTGTTCACTGTGTGTAACAACCGCATCTACTAAGTGTTGCAGATGCTGCTCATTGTCTGCAGTCAATACTGTATCATCTGCATATCTAATGTTATTCATGTTACTTCCCCCAATGGTGATTCCTCTTGTTTTTTCAACATTTTAAAACATATGTTCACTGTATAGGGAAAAAAAAGATCTGGAGACATTACACATCCCTGTCATACACCTCTCTTAATAGGTTGATATTAATCTACTTCATTATAAAGCTTTATGGCAGCTTGTTGTTTCCAATATAATGGCAAACTCATCCAGTGCCTTGCCGGCTGGCATAGGCAGTCATGCCTCTCCACAAATTACGATCTCTGATGTTATTGATCAATTCATGTGTTGACTCCCTTCCATGCCATGACACAAGACTGACAAGAATCTTCTCACGCTGTCTTCCTCTATCTCTCTTTGATTGTTGTTGTCACAACATGTTCCAGTTTTTGTCTTCTCATAACGCTGCCAAAAAACGTCGACTGCCTCTTTCTGATGGCGTTGGCGGTCATGCTTCTCCACAATGATTTTTGTAATAAGTTGTCTTTGTGACTCAGCTTCCTTTAAAATGTCTTGATTGCTCATTTTGGCTGTCCAATTAATTTTCAGCATTCTTCTATAAAATCAAGACTTTTCCAGGGCTTTCTGAGATTTTTTCGCCTGTTTACTTATTGTCCAGGATTCGGCGGTGTATGTTAAAACTGGTTCTATGTAACATGCAAGAACTCCTTTTCTAACTTTCAAGGACAGTGACTTATTGCACTACTGCCTTGCAGCCTCTTTAGATAAAGGCTAATGGAGTTAACCATACACAGGACCGGCGGAAGGCGAGGGGAAACCACCACAACATAATCATGCATCGAAATAACGTTCAAAATAAAACAGCGACAAACTACTGAACATAAAAGTGCCTATATATCAACAGATTGCTGAAAACCTAGACCTGCAACATTTAAAAGTAAATAGTAAAGAACACTTGTCACACACCTTGAAGCATATAACGCAGAAACAAAAAAAACAAACAAATCCACCCATTAACTTTTCCAGTTGTCGCAACGTATTGCAGTTTTTGTCATCTCATAATGGGGCCAGATGTGTTGACAGCATCTTTCTGATGTTTATGATTAGTTATCTTTCTGTCTGTCTTTAAAAAAAAAAAGAGTCTTAAATGTCAAGATAATTGATTTCATTGCACCAAGTTTTATCCCATATGGCTCAGTCTATTTCCGCAGGACGACCTGCCAAAAGCATCGCACAAAGCACAATCTCCGTAGCTCCAGCGACATCCACCAGGATTCTCCGATAAGAATACACTCTTGAACCAAAAAATGAAGCCTAGATTCAAACCCACAACGCAGGCAGACAGTGTGATTCTCCATATACTCACATTGTGGTACTAAGGATTAAATGTAAGGTTGTTTTCTCTATGGTAAGGTTGTTGCTGTATGACAGAAACAGTGGAACATATACAAACTAATTAAGATGGTCTTGGAGACAGTGGAGATAAGGTTTCTGAGGCAAATGTTGTTAATACCTTCCTTTGAGGACCTGTGCTGAAATAGTGGTTAGAGGGCATAATAAGGAGTATAATTGAAATAAAAGGCTGCCAAATAGTTGCTTTGAGCTAAGAACCGACATCACTGCACTCAGGACATTCCCACACGCGCTCCATCCCCTCGTTCAACAGTCAGCGAAGAGTTATACTACTAATCGTTCCCACTGATATCTGATTGAAAGTTCTCCTTGTCTTCCCTCTCAGTTTTGAGATTCTTCCAGAACCCCTGATGATCCCACCCAATTGGCAGCCAAATAAATTGTGGCAAACATCACAACTTATCTGCTCACATTGTACTTGTTGAAACATACCTGCTCACAATGCACTTGCTCACAATGCACTTGCTCACAATATACTTGCTCATAACACCTGCTTGCAATGTACCAGCTCGCAGCTTACCTACTCACAATTTACCTACTCACAGCTTAACTACTTCTAACCATAGTACAGAGATGTAAAGTGCCAGTCAGGATCATATATTTAATATGCATGTTTGCTCACACACACATACACATGTGCCTGCATGCACACATCTGCATATTCACAGAGTTACAGACAGTATACCTTTGATAACAAATTATACATTTTATGACAAAGTATACGTTTGATTACAAGTTGTACCTCTGATGACAAATTATACGTTTGATGATTAATTATACAATTCATCGCAAGTTTTGCACTTTAATCACAAATTAACATGATTCCTTCGTGTCAACATTCAGGCAATTGGAGCTCGTAATTTACTGAAATCCATTGCCAAACAGAGAGAATCTCAGCAACAGCAGCTTCAAGCTTTGATCACAGAGAAGAGGATGCAGTTAGAAAGGTGACACATATCATTAATTCAGTAGCATGTCCTTTGCAGAACCTCGCTTCCATAACAACCTTCTGGAAAACTTCTCGGTCATAAGCAAGATGTCCCACATTCGATACACTCATCTGGAGATCATTGACACATCCTGGACCCATCTTCTCTTTGGCGTTCCTCTTCTTCTCTTCCTAGGGCATATACCCCTCAATTATTGTTCTCTCCAAACTTTCATGACGTTTAAACCTTTGACAGATGTAGATCTTTCAAGGATTATATGGAGGTTCTGGTGGTGAAGGCTAGTAGGGGACTGAATGCATCGAGGGTGATGGCAGCAACCGGGGTAGATCAGAGGATGCTTGTACAGGCTCTTTCAGCAGTTAATAATTTCTGTCATTGAGTATGGTTTGGGGCTGCTGACAGTATCAAAGAGCCAGCTTGAAAGGTTGGAGCGCATACAGAATGAGGCCATGCGGGTGATCATGGGGTGCACAAAGGACACACCAATTATATGCATGAGGCATATCTCAGATACTGAAAGGCTTAGACTATATAAAAGTTCACATTGGCTTGAAAAGAACACTGATGGAAGGCATGGTTCCTGGTAGAAAAGGTCAGGGGAAGCCAGTACAAAGGTGGATTCATTCATTCATTTATTCAGTAGCATGTACTTTGCAGAACCTCACTCCCATAACAACCTTCTAGAAAACTTCTTGATCATAAGCAAGATGTCCCGCATCCGATACACCCATCAGGAGATCATCCACCACATCCTGCACCCATCTTCTCTTTGGCCTTCCTCTTCCTCTCTTCCCAGGCATATACCCCCCATAATTGTTCTATCCAAACTTTCATGACGTTTCAAGTGACCAACATTTTAAAATTTTCTTTATTTTATGGTCTTCATTAGCCAACCTTCTACATTATTCAGCTCTTGCTGTGTGGATGCATTTGTTCTTTTCTGTATCCAAGATATTCTTAGAACCGTCTATAACATTTATATTCAAAGGCATGTATGCACTGTTCCAAGAAGACGGTGGAGAGATAATATATATACAGACCTACAAGCACTTGGAATCAACGACTGGCAAGAGACGGTCAACTAGAGAGACGAATGGAGACAGATTGTATCTGCAGCAAAGAACCTCAATGGCTCGGAACGCTGAAGAAGAAGAAGAAGAAGAAGATGTATGCGCTGTTCATCTAGTACAGTCACTGCCAAGAAGGAAAGCAACCGCAAACTATCTTCTGCAAAACTTGCCAAGAAACCTTAACAACCATGAAAGAAACCAAAAGTGGATACAAGGTATTAAAGCCACCTTTAATATTGAGCAGGGCAATGACCAAAAGATTAAGATTCTTTCTGGTGTGCCTTGATGAGACTGAAGTTCTGCAATGAACCAACTGCATAGTGATTATATGAGACTGATCACTAATCAAGAGGCAGGTGTCTCACTCTAAACTCCCATACCAGTACTAACATCATGTGTCAGACAGACTTTTGTACAGATGAGGACGGAGCATGTATGGGAATGTCCTGAGTGTTGTAATGTCGGCTCTTGACACAACTCACTTCAGCTAATCTATCTGTACAATATACGAGGGTAGGTCAGAAAGTTATGCACCACAATTATTATCTCAGCTAATAAATATAGAAGCATTAAATTTGCACCAATTTAAGTTTATAATCGCTTGAAGGTGTATACCAAATTGCATCTCTGTAAACCAATTTTAACCGTGACACAAAACCTTTGAAATGGCAGATATTAATGACGTATGTTACAAGCAGAGGATTATTATAGAATTTTTGATCGCAGAGAAAGAAACTTGTTAACAATCACAAACATTTGTGTGCTGTTTATGGTACTTTTCCAGTCGATAGAAACAGTTAGTCGCTGGGAGGAGAGTTTTGGTTTCTGCAAGTGGAGATGTAGAGCTGGCTGATACGCCACGCTCTGAACATCCTGCCACAGCCACCTGCCGGATCACATTGGAATGTACTGCCCTGTTCACCTTACAATCCAGACCTGGCACCATCTGACTTCCATCTTTTCAGTCCTCTTAAGAATGCTATTCATGGGACAAAATTTGAAGACAATAAGGGAGTGATTAATGCAGTGAATAAAATGGCTACGATAACAAGACAAAATGTGGTATAGATCTGGGATGCATGTTCTTGTTTCAAGATGGCATAAAGCCTTTCAAGTTGGTAGAGATTATGCTGAGTAAGTAGAAATGTTTGCTGCACATGTACATGAGCATTGTGACTAAATTTAATTTGTATGTTATTAATGGTTAAAGAGATAATAATTTGGTGCATAACTTTCTGATGTACCCTCCTACATTATCCTTATGTGGCACTGACCTGCATCTGTGGCTTAGGGAATAGCAAAATGGGCAGTATCATAATGCCTCAACATACTGAGTAGATAATTCAAAATCATTGACAAGCAACTTGGAAGCAAACCACCTTCCATTGACTTTGATTGTATGATATGTTGGCCGTTCAGAAAGCAATGGCAAACTTTAAAAAAAAAAGTTAGTTGCATAACCTTTACATGACTTCACAGTCAACCCCAGCATATTTTGGCTGTTTGTGATTTCTTGGCATGTTTACGTTCAGTAGTTTGCCATTGCTTTCTGAACGGCTGGCACTCATACCATACAATTGTAAGAAAATCAACATAAGGTGGTTTGCTGCCAAATCGCCCTTATCTGTGTTTTGAACGTGGTATGTGGGATTACGAATTGTGTCTATATGCCCTTCGACATAGTGCTGTCCGTGGCAAACTACTACATTTAAAATTGCCTAGAAAATCACAAATAACAAAAAATGCTGGGGCCCTGTAAAACACATGCAGCTAACTAACATGTTGCACTAAAGTAACATTTGGTCGTTTCCTTGGCTTCAACAGATTGCGGATACAGTATGATGCCCTCATGAAGGAAGAAGCCGGCCAGAACGAATTTCTCGAGCAGTTAATCTTACAGAAATGATAGTTGGTGAATGTAGGCTTTAGAGAACATGTTTGACTTTATTGTGATACAATATCTATGAAAGCTGTATGGGTGATATAAATATAAGCTACGTGGGATGTGTAATTATGAAAGCTGTACGTGTGATATGAATATGTAAACTGTATGGGTGATATCTATTGCTCTTCAAAAACTACAACTAAATAAATTGTGGCATGTAACAGATAGACTTGCAAACATTAGGTTTTTAAGAGCATGCATCTTTCCCATTGCAATACACCTTTCCCATTGCAATACACCCGTAAGACTTGGACACTTACTAAACAAGCTGAACAGCACATAAATGCCTTTGAATATAAATGTTATAGACAGATTCTAAGAATATCTTGGATACAGAAAATAATAAATGCATCCATACGACAAGATCTGAATATTGGAGAAGGTTACTACTAAAAACTATAAAACAAAGAAAATTTAAATATTTTGGTTACTTGAAATGTCATGAAAGTTTGGAGAGAACAATAATGGAGGGGTATATGCCTGTGAAGAAAAGAAGAGGAAGGTAAAGAGAAGATGGGTGCAGGATGTGGCAGATGATCTCCAGATGGATGTATCAGACGCGGAACATCTTGCTTATGACCGAGAAGTTTTCCAGAAGGTTGTTATGCGGGCGAGGTTCTGCAAAGGACATGCTGCTGAACGAATGAATGAATGAATGGGTAATAATAATCTATACAAGCTGTTAAGGTGATATAACTTTGGGAGCTGGATTGGCGATATAAATGTAAGCAATGTGGGAGATATAATTATGAAAACTGTTGTGAGATATAAATATATAAGCTGTGCGGGTCATGTTAATATGAAAGCTATCTGGGTCATAGAAATATGAAAGCTGTATGGATCATATAAAAATGATAGCTGTATGGGACATGCTGCTGAACGAATGAATGAATGAATGGGTAATAATAATCTATACAAGCTGTTAAGGTGATATAACTTTGGGAGCTGGATTGGCGATATAAATGTAAGCAATGTGGGAGATATAATTATGAAAACTGTTGTGAGATATAAATATGAAAGCTGCGGGTCATGTTAATATGAAAGCTGTCTGGGTCATAGAAATATGAAAGCTGTATGGATCATATAAAAATGATAGCTGTATGGGTTGTATAACTATGAATGCTGTGTGGGCGATATAACTGTTTTGAGATAGAATTATGAAAGCTGTATGGGTGATTTAAGTATAAAAACTGATTTTAGATTGGAAAAACCTTGTCACACCATTTGCCTTATTATTGTAATGTTTATGCGGGTGATTAAAGAACATCTAGATCAGAAATGTGAAGGAAACATATGTAGCACATACCAGGTTATCACCATGGTCACCTATTCTTGATTACCTAAAAAGTTTGTAGAAATGTAGCTTAAGGGTCGAAAGACAAGAGGACAGAACTTCATTGCACCGGGTATTATTCCCTTATGGCTCAGTCTCTTTCCATAGGGCAGCCTGATGAAAGCGCTGCACAAAGCATGAACTCCGTAGCTCCAGTGACAACTCCCGGAATCTATGAGAAAATTGCACTCATGAACAGAACGGCGCAGCCCAAAATCGAACCCACAAGCTTTGTAAGGCAAGCAGCATAACCACTTAGCCGTGGAGACTCCCGAAATATAATTGTTGCTTGAATGGTAATAATGTTAGAACAATGATTACTTTTACATATTCAATACAGTGTATTTCCTTGGTAAATTTAACTACAGAGCAGAAGCCACGAAAAAAATTTGTTGCATGATTGTTGCCGGAAACATGCCAGGCAATAAATTATGCAAAATATTGTTTGTGGCTTCTGTGTTTAAATACTTGTACATATCACAGATCTACCTTGGGCCAGGGACCTGCACTTAGTGCAGTGGCAAGTCTGCTTACCTTCCAGCCTTGTGTCATCATCATGTGCTTTGTCGATAACCATGGGAGGTCATGTTTCGCCATCTCACTCGATCACTAGAGTCGTGGATCAGCTCTGTGTTCTTGTCTCGGCCATGCCACATGGCCAAGCCATTCAGATATTTACTTCTATGCCTTCCGCTTGTTCTTTTCCTCTTAGTGTTGTCAGTTGTGACCAAGTTCTCTAGTTTATTTCTTCTTGTAATGTGTCCAAACGTTTGTCAGCATGGCACATGATGATGATGATGGTGGGGACCAGGGATGGAGTTATACCTCTCAATAGCACAAAGCCTGGGCTGAATTTAGAGACAATGGTATTGCCCATGCAGCATGATCCCTCTCTCTCCTAGTTTACTCCAGAGGAAAGGTAACACCTATACATCTGGAACAAGACATGCTGCAGAAGCTGCCAGATCAGCAAAGATCTAACTGTCCGTCCACCTGTTGGAGCTTCGATCATTGACCAGTTGCCAGACTAAGGCTTAGGGCCAAAAATAAACCCGCACACAAAGTAAACCCTACAAGCAAGATTGTGGCATGTAATGCGCCAAGTGCTGGTGTCTGATCGTAATTATGAATTATTGTAAAATAAAAATGGAAAACTTCAGTTACGTTTGTTAATTATTTTTCATCTTCGATTCAATTTCACCATTACCTCTTCCCCATTCACCTTCAAAGAGAAGTTATAGTTAGGGTCCATCTCCGGCTCAGAATGATAGTCCTGTGATTGAGTCAGCCACAGAAGCAGCTGCCCACAGGTTTTACCCTCACAGGCTTATTGACCCGAAGGTGATTGTTGTCCGATATGGGGTAATGGACTCATTGAGTATATATATTTCATCTTATATTTGTATTCCATTTATAATTGGTGGAAATTGAATTCCAGAACTGCAGCAGTATGTGGATGTCCCCATCCTCCTGTCAGATAAGTGCTAAGGGATTAGAACAAATATTTTTTACAGACAAGAGGATAAACTTCATTGCACCGGGTTTTGTCACATATGGTTCGGTCTCTTTTCACAGGGTGGCCTGCCGAAAGTGCCATAGCGACCCCTAGGAGTTTTTGGGAAAATTGCACTTGTGAACAGAACGACAACCCTTAATCGAACCCAAAACCTTTGGAGCTATAAGATAGCTATGGAAGATTATAAGAATAGCTGTCAAGAGACACAAGTGATGATCAAAATCTTGTGCTGAACTTTAAAAACATAATTAATCCAGAGACAAAACAGAACACCCAACCAATAATCACAAGCAAGAATGAAGAAATTGATAATATCTTCCACCTCTTCTTCTTCTTCTTCTTCTTCTTCTTCTTCTTCTTCTTCTTCTTCTTCTTCTTCTTCTTCTTCTTCTTCTTCTTCTTCCGCCTTCATCTTGTATTTCTTGTTCTTGTTCTTCTGCCACTGCTTCTTTGTTTTCTTTTTTTTTCATCTGCTTCTTCTTCTCCTTTTTTGTTATTTCTTTGTCTTTGTCTCTTACTCCATTTACCCCAGTGAAGTATTGGGAGGAGATGTAAAGACCTTTTCTTTTCTCCCTCTAATGCACTTTGTAAGCTGGCATTAACTTCTCTATCCTCGATACCATCACTCCATCTTTTAAATGGTCTTCCCCTCGCTCTGTTTCCGTTATATTTCTTCAATGTGGCTCATTGTGGCAGATAGTATCAGCGCATTCATGTAAGATGGCCAAACCATTTAATATAGAATGATGCCCAGGTAACACAAAATAAAAATTATGCAGCTTGTCCAAGATTTATACCATATATGTATGTGACTTTCTAGTATATATAATTTGATTTAGATGGATAGGCACATTAGGAGGATGGATGACGATAGAATAGCAAAGAACATCGTTTTTGGTAAATTGCAGATGGATAAAAGACCTCGGGGTCGGCCTCTAATACGATACAAAGATGTATGATTGATACAGGCATTAGTATTTCACCTTGGGGAGAAAGTCGCCGCTGATCCTGTTGCATGGCGGGCAAAGATCAGAAATGAAATAAAGACAGTGGAGAAAATTATTGCAGATAGGTCATACACTGAGCTTGGGAGATGTAAAATGGTGCATGATGATGGAAATGACTATATGAGTTCACGTGCATCTATTGTGGACGAACATTTACAGCGCGAATCGGCCTTATCAGTCACGTTCGCCACTGCCATGGGTTGTAGTTATTATGCCTTTTTGAAGCACAATGTAACAAGCTATCGCCTGGCAAGACGTTAGTAGTAGTATAAATGGATTCTCGTCAGTACATCAGAGTTCTGAGATTCAACTTGTGATAGCTATGGGAGAAAACCTGAACAAACCACAATACTTTCTGACCATATTGCAATGTTGTCCATCCATTTATATTGTCGACATCATTTAAATCTATTGTCTTCGATTCCAATCACCGTTGTGGTTTTCAGTCTTTTGGCATGTCTTTAATGTGACCTTGTCTTTCTTTCTTTGGTTTGTTTTCCTCATAGCAGCTCATGTGAATATAAATGTTATAGACGAGTTCTAAGAATATCTTGGATACAGACAAGAACGAATGCATCCATATAACAAGATCTGAATATTGAAGAAGGTTGGCTACTAAAGACGATAAAACAAAGAAAATTGAAATATTTTGGTCATTAACTAGAAACGTCATGAAAATTTGGAGAGTACAATAATGGAAGGGGTACATGCCTGGGAATAGAGAAAGAGGAAGGCCAAAGAGAAGATTGGTGCAAGATGTGGCAGATGATCTCCAGATGGGTGTATCGAAAGCGGGACATCTTGCTTATGACCGAGAATTTTTTCAGAAGGTTGTTATGGGAGTGAGTTTTGCAAAGAACATGCTACTGAATGAATGAATGAACTACTTTGTCAATATTAAGTTTGTTTCTTTTCTATCCGAGAAACACTCTTGGCCTCTAGCCGTCTTAACAGACGATAGTTTGTTACATTGTGCTTCAAATATGGCATACTAACTATAACCTGTGGCGGTATCGAATGTGACTAGACGGACCAATTCGCTCGGTAAATATGGCATACTAACTATAACCTGTGGCGGTATGGAATGTGACTGGACGGACCAATTCGCGCTGTAAATGTTTGTCTACAGTAGAAGCATGTGAATACATGGCACCAGTTAATGCCGGTGATGGAGTTATACTTCTCCATAGCTTGGGCTAAATTATAGAGACCATTTGTCGCCCATGCAGCATGGTCCATCTTTCGGCCTGCCTAGTTTGCTGCAATACGTCTGGAACAAGACAAGCTGCAGAAGCTTAGCAATTCTTTAACTGTCCGCCTGTCGGAGCTTCGAACCTAGATTTGATGCCGATCAAAGCTTAGGGCCTGGTCTGTCCTGCAATAACATTTCGTCTTTGGGTTGCGTTTCCTTGCACTAAGATAAGTATTCTCCCAATTGCCATGTTCCACCCAAAGCCATTGGCACAATATGGGATGTCGGGTTTGGTGAGCGCCGCCCAGCATTCAGCGCTAACAGAAAGCAGGTTGTACCGCCTATTGTCATACGGTTAAAAAGATAGTTGCATATGTAATTTTAAATGTATTGCAGCGTAGCCAGACAAATAGCGCTCAATGTTGAATATTTTCACGGGATTGGCCTTATGCCAACTCCCCGCGTTGTTTAATCTAGGAATGTTCAGAGGTGTCTCAAAATGTGGGTTATTTCATGAAACCTGATTAATATGTTTTTTTTTTTTTTTTAAATCTTACCACTTATCGCTAACATTGAAATGTGTGAATATTTTTCAATGGGATTGAATGCGAAATTGTTTATACACTTCAAAGAATCGCTATGAAGTCGTACACATATTTTTGTCAAGAAGCTGATCGCAGGAAACTGTTTTATACTATTACAAATTCCGAAAAAAGAACAGTGCATGCATTGGGTTTGAGTAAACGGTTATTTCGTCGATGGGTGCAAGAATCTGGAATTAAACCACCACGCAATAACAAACGGTAGGTAGAAAGATTATTGTAGACAGCTTTGGCAAAGATGTCATAAGGCGAGCTATTATAAAAATGCTTTAAAAAGTCGCTTAAAATTCGACAGGGTCGACTTCATTGCACCGGGTTCTATCAGATATGGCTCGGTCTCTTTCCGCAGCGCGGAAAGCATCGCACAAAGCACGAACTCCGCATCTCTAGCGACGACCCACAGAAGTCTCCGAAAAATTTAACTCGTGAACCGAAGGATGCGGCCCGGAATCGAACCCACAACCTTTGAGCCCGAGTCAAAAGGCTTGAGTACTTCGCCACGGAGACCCCTAAAATTATAAAAATTTTGGATTTTATATCCAGGATTATCCAGCATTATAAAAATGCTGGATGCCAAAGAAACAGTGACTGTAAGAAAACTTAGGGTTTGGTTGAGAAAGAACAATAACATAGAGCTATCCAAAACAACTTTGTGGAAAATTGTAAGGACATTATCTTCACTTTTTGAAAGTACAAGGGCGGTAGAAATATTCTTTGCGAGCAACCGCATTTAGGAGCCATGAGATGCAGATACCTACGTGAAATAAGGGAAATGCGCAAAAAAAAATTATGGCATAGTGTGTTTGGATGAAATGTGGATCAATGCGCACCACACAAGGGATTAGGAATGGCAATCAGTGGATGGACAGATAAAGCGATATGTGCCCAGTAGTATAGGACAGCTTTTGGTCATGGCCAATGCTGGTAATACGCATAATGGCTTACAACAGAATGCTGGGCTCGTGTTCGTATCAAAGCATACAGACAATAGGGATTATCATAATAAGTTGAATGGTAATGTATTTAGAGATTGGCTCGAGAATACTGTGCTTCCATCCCTAAATAGACCGTCGTGTCCAATTATGGACAATGCATGATATCAATGTTGTTGCCCAAGAAGACAAAATACCTACAGCATCGAGCACAAAGAGAGCAATAAAGATATGACTCCGAATGGAAAACATACCATTTCCAGAAACGTATTTCTAGCTAGAATTGTTGTCCCTTGTAATACAGACGCCAAAAAGCAAGAAATATCAAATCGACAAGTTGATAGAAGAGCATCGTCATGGGTGCTAGAGACTTCCGCCGTACCATTCTCATTTTAACCCTATAGAACTTGTGTGGGCTAAAATTAAAGGACATGTGGCAGCTGACAATACTATATTCAAATTGTCTGACGTCAAGATACTAATCCAGTCCGCGCTATTAAATATTGATAAAAGTTACTGGAGAAATGTGAGGACCATGTGTTGAAAGAGGAAGAGGATTATTGGAGAAAGGATGGATTGAATTTCATGCAACCGAGAGCAGTCATCAACCTATTGGAATCGTCCGACACAGATTAAGGTCTGAGCAGATCGCAGATCTTAATCCACGTGCACACCAACTGGGATAATTTGCTACAAATATTCAGAAGAATTGCAGGCCCTAAACATTACAGCATCAGCATAATGTCAATTGCAACAGTTTGTATTCCACAGTGATGAATTATCAATTCTGCAAGCCATCAACGGTGACAAACAACTGTATGGGGAAAAACACACACACACACACACTAAAAGCATTGAATACCAACAGAAGAGTAATATTGCGGTGGAAACTGACATATTATGACATAACAAGAAACGTTAGAGCAAACACGTTGTCAAATTAGGGGACAACACACATGCATACGAATAAATCTACAAACTTCAATGAAAAGAGGACCAACACCTTTGTCGTTAAGGAGAAAGCCCACTACAGAGACACTGACAACTATTTTCATAGTGCAAAACAGGTAAAAGACAAAAGAAAACAGAGTAAAAATCAAAAGACAAAAAAAAACAAACAGAGTAAAGGACAAAAGAAAACAGAGTAAAAATGACAAACAAGAATACGCTAAGATAAATAAAGAAATAAAAGATAAATGTGGGAAGGCTAAAGAAAGTTGGTTAAACGAGCAATGCAAAAAAATTGAATTAAATTCCATTAAAGATACAAAAAATATGCACAGACAAATCAGTGAGCTTACAGGAAGAAAAATAAGAATAAATACAGGGTGTTTGAAATCAAAAACAGGAAAGATAATATTAGAGGCAAGATGCTATAATGAAGAGGTGGAATGAGTATATAAGAGAATTATATGAAGGAGAAAGGGAAGAATTAACAGAAGATAGTAACTTAGAAGGTCCACCTATTCTGAAAGAAGAAGTCGCTGACGCTATGAAACGTATGAAGAAAGGAAAAACAGCTGGGCCAGATGAAATCACAATAGAAGAATTAGAAGTATTGGGAGAATTTGGAGTAGATATATTAACCAAAATGTTGAATGATATTTACAGCAGTGGATATTTACCCAGTGATATGCTGAAATCTGTATTTATAGCTATACCAAAAAGACCAGGAGCAATTGATCGTGAAGATTTTCGTACAATTAACCTTATAAACCATATCACTAAGCTTCTACTCAGAATCATAATGAGAAGAACCAAAAATAAAGTAAAAATGGAAATTAGTGAAGAACAGTATGGATTTGTGGAAGGAAAGGGCACAAACAATGCAATTTATACATTACGGACACTAATAGAAAGGTCAATAGAGAAACAGAGAGACATATATTTGTGCTTCATAGATTATACTAAGGCATTTGATAAAGTAAAACATGATGAACTGATTAAAATGTTGGAAGATATCAACACTGATGGAAAAGATTTAAGAATAATAAAGAATATTTACTGGAACCAAGTAGCAGCAATTAAAATGGGAAATAAAGAGGGTAGTTACGAACAGATAAAGCTAGGAGTACGACAAGGGTGTGTCTTGTCACCAGATCTTTTCTCCCTGTATAGCGAAGTAATAATGAGAGAGATCAAAGAGATGCCAGGAATACTAGTTGGAGGTTATAATATAAATAATATACGCTATGCAGATGACACAGTATTGGTGGCGGATAATTCAACAGACCTACAACAATTATTAGACGTTGTAGTAACAGAGAGTGCAAGGAAAGGACTCTCCTTGAATATCAAGAAAACAGTAACAATGGTAATATCAAAGAAAATGGTGACACCAAAATGTGACATAGAAATAGAAGGGAAAATCCTTAACCAAGTGGATCATTTTAGATACCTAGGGGCATTTATAACATCAGATGGAAGATGTACAACAGAGATTAGGAGCAGAATAGGGCAGGCAAAAGCCGCATTTAAGAAAATGAAGAGTATCTTATGCAATAAGTCACTATCACTGAATGTAAGAAAGAGAGTGCTGAAATGCTATGTAGAACCAGTTTTGCTGTATGGCAGTGAATCTTGGAATGTAAATGAACAAATTAAGAAGAAATTAGAAGCAACAGAGATGTGGTTCCTGAGACGGATGTTGCGAATTCCTTGGACGGCCAGAGTAACTAACGACGACTGCCTGAAACAGGCTAACGAAACTAGAACATTATATACAACAATAAGACAGAGACAAACAGCTTTCCTCGGTCATGTGATGAGAATAGAGGCATTGGAGAACATCGTAACAACTGGAAAGATCGAGGGGAAAAGAGGCAGAGGTAGACCAAGAGAAGTGATGCTGGATGGATTGAGACGGTGGCATGGAGGAATATCAGCAGCAGAGTTTATACAGAAAACCAAAGACCGAAATCTATGGAGAGCCATGAACGCCTACGCCAGCCGGCACGGCACTTGATGATGATGATGAAAGCAGGTAATCATGTTCCGTCTCTGAACGGTAAACAGCAGAGTAGACAATCTTTCACGAAGACTCAAAGCGGGTCTCCCATCCATGTGTACGTGTGAACAAACTATACAGACGGCTGAACAGATCTTTAAAAATGGAAACATGATGACTAAATTGCGGTATCATTTCTGGCCACTCCTTACGCACTTTAACGCACAGCTATTTGGAAGCTTTCACGAACTCAATATAAAAAGCTAACATGAATACTTGTGTACAAATTATTAACTAGCAGCTGAAGAAACAAGAAGGAAATGAAAAATAAGGTAAGAAATATATTCCTTCTACTTTCCTGTTAATTTACAAATTATTTACCCCGTGCCTCTATAAATTGTGTCTTCACCAATATTACACATTGCACCCCTCTCGGGATTCTCCGTGGTGAAGTGGTCAAGCCGTCTGACTCGGGCTCCGAAGGTTGTATGTTCGATTCCGGGCCGCGTCCTTCATTTCACGAGTGCATTTTTTCGGAGACTCCCGAGGGTCGTCGCTGGAGCTACGGAGTTCGTGCTTTGTGCGACGCTTTCCGCGCTGCGGAAAGAAACGGAGCCATATGGGATAAAAACCCGGTGCAATGCAGCCGACCCTGTTGACTTTTAAGCTACTTCTTTTATTGCATCCACTCCCATACGAATCCGGATACGCCTTGTGTCGTCATTTAAATTGGCGGGGCGTTCCTTACTGTAAAAACAAGTTTGTTAGCGAGAAATCACTAGTTTTTCAGCAAAACATCAAAGAAATGTCGCCGATTTCGATGATTTAAGTTGCTTTTGGACCTATCAAAGACATATTCCTTGGGTGGGGGTAAATATAAGACGGCAGGAAAAATTTCATAACGATGCAACAGACAGTTTTCAAAATAATTGATCGTGAATGACGGCATTCGTTTGTGGATATACTATAAGAGAAACATCCTCTAACACTAAAAGAATACTACATCCGGCGAGACAACAAAGAATCATGACGCATTTCCGCTGCGGAACATGCATTCAACTCCTACTACAACATGTAGACAACTTATATAGAAAGCTGTGACAGAAACGTATATACAATCCACAGGTTTTTAGTGGCAATCATTATTCATTATTTCTTCCCTCTCTATCATCTTATTCATCCTTTGATGATGATGATCATCGTCTTCCACTTTTGTCCATCAAGCGTCGTGGGGAGAAATGACTGGCGTTCCAGCGCCAGATGGGTGGCGCTAGATAGTGTCATTCCGTGTGATTGTACAATATCTTTTATGTCGTTAATCCATTTCCTTCTCGGGCTTCCTCTTGCTCTCGTCGCAGATGATCTTAGATGTAGGGCCAGTGTTGGTAGTTGATAATGTTGCATTCTAATGAGATAGCCAAATCATTTAATCTTCTGTTTTTCGATAACTATGGCACAAGGTGTTGATCCCACTGTTTGTCTGATAACAACATTTCTTATTCGGTCTCGGATAGTTAAGTTGACAGCTCTCCTCAGGCATCTCATCTCTCAGGTGTTGATTTTGCATAAGTGGGATGGCGATAATGTCCAAGTTTGAGATTGGTAGCATACGGATGGTGTGAATATGCTGTTTATTATCTGTCGTTTTGCGGACATAGGTATGCATGGATGGTTCAGTATGGGTGATAGTTTATATATTAGTGTGAACAAACTATACATGCTTTTTTGACGTCTGATTTCGATTTCTCTATCCCATCCTCTGATAATTCCCTCAAAAGTATATTTTCAGGCACCACAAGGGAACCTCGGAGTAAAGACCGCCTTAGACTAGCCACAGACGCAGATTCATGAGCGACGATGAATCTATACTCTCTTCAAGTATACATTCTAGGTTAGTAGGTATAGTTTATAAATAATACCCATGTACGTTACATGTCGCTGTGACGAACGGGTAAAATATGCTATCCCGCGTACCGCATACGTTTTTCTTTCTTTCCTTGTTTTAAAACTTAATACAACGTTTCGATTACATCCTATCGTCTTCATTAGGCTCAAAAACACAAGCGGCACACAAACATCACACAGTGTGGCTTACTGGCATTTAATCACGCCATGCTTATTTCTTGTTTCTAATTCAAGGACTGCCGAAGTACGTTGGAAATTCAGTCTCTGGCTAGTTGAGTCAAGAACCGACATCACAGCACTCGGCACCTTCCCATACGTGCTCTGTCCTCATCTTCTACAGCCAGCAAAGAGTCCCAATACTAATGGTACCAGTAGCAGTCTGATTATGTGTCCGTCTGGTCTTTCCTTGGGGTCTTGAGTGTCGGCCAGATCCCCTCGTCACTCCCTGCAGCACCATTCTCTCCAGGCCGTGATGATCTACTCATTCTTCTGCACTATATTCAACAGGTCTCCGACCACATCTGCCTTAGCATGCACGGAAAACCCCCACCCAGCGGAGCAGACCCAGTTAACCTGTCTGCCTGCTCGTTTCCCACCACACCAGCATGTCATGGGGAGAAATGCAACAGATGCTCACTATTTGTGACTGCCACTCTGTCGGGAGCACGCATGTCTTCACTTTTCTCATATCTCTAGCGGGAGGTCAACACCGCCCAATGGACCAGATCGCTCGTTCTTAAACTCCCGGTGTGCTGATGCCGAGGTAGCGGTTTCAACCCCTACTCCAGTCAGTTGGAGTAAAATGTTGATGTCTCGTCTTAGACTTGGGGACGAAAGCTGCAAATACCTCTGAAATCGGAGTGGGTTCACCTGACGGCAAGGGACATTGGTAATAGGGAAATCAATCAATCAATCATGTGCCATGCCGGAAAGCGTGGGCGGTCATGATTCGCCATTTCACTCGATCACCAGAGTCGTGGATCAGCTCAGTGTTCCTGTCTCGTCCATGCCATGTGGCCAAGCCATCCAGGTATTTTCCTCTCGGTCTTCCTCTTGGTCTGTTCCCTTCGATCTTGCCAGCTGTCACTAAGTTCTCCAGTCCATTTCTTCTCATAACATGTCCAAAAAATTTTGACTGTCTACGTCTAATTTCTCTAATCAATCTACGATTTTCATTTGTCTCTTGTAGTACTTGGTCATTGGTTTTTCTATCTGTCCATGGTATTCTTTGCATTTTCCTCAGAAACCACATTTCTGCAGCCATCAGATGTTTTTCAGCTTGACTGCACATTGTCCAAGTTTCACATCCATACAAAAGAACAGGCTCTATGTATCCCCTCAACACTCTTTTTCTCGTTTCAATTGACATCTTTTTATTGGTTAGAATGTTTTTCATCTTGCTAAAGGCTACTTTCGCAATGGCGATTCTTGTTCTAATCTCTTCAAGGCATCTGCCATCAGATGTTATGACTGTTCCGAGATAATTGAACCGATTCACTTGTTGAAGAATATTCCCATTTACTTGTATATTACATTGTGGTACTTCGTTCTTCCTTGTGACGACCATAACCTGTGTCTTCCTACAATTTAATTCCAACCCCAGCTGCTCACTGTGTACAACCACAGCGTCTACTAATTGTTGCAGATCCTGTTCATTGTCTGCAATCAATACTGTATCATCTGCATATCTAATGTTATTTATGTTTCGTCCTCCAATGCTGATTCCATTTAGGTCTTCTACATTTCTGAAAATATTTTCACTGTATAGGGAAAAAAGATCTGGAGACATTACACATCCCTGCCTAACACCTCTCTTAATAGGTTGGTATTGTCCTACTTCATTATCAATTCTTATGGCAGCTTGTTGTTTCCAATATATGTTTTTTATAAGTCTAATGTCTTTCCCATCAATTTGTAGATCTGCAAGCATATCCACAATGTTGACATGTCTAACTCTATCAAAAGCCTTTGTGTAGTCAATAAAGCAAAGATGTATATCCTTGTTTACTTCTAAAGCACGTTCAATAACTGTTCGCAGCATATACACAGCATTTACTGTACCCTTTCCTTCTACAAAACCACATTGTTCTTCCCCTATTTCAGGTTGTATTTTCTTCCTCACTCTTTGCATGATAATTCGTAACAAAATCTTTGTGATGTGACTCATTATACTAATTGTTCTATGTTGATCACATTCTAAGGTTCCTGATTTCTTTGGGATTGCAATAAATACAGAATTACATAATTCAGAAGGTATATCTCCAGTATCATATAATGTGTTCAGCAGTCTAGTGACTTGTTCTAGACCAAATTCTTCTAAAGCTTTAATCATTTCTGTTGTGATGTTATCTGCACCGGGGGCCTTGCCAGCTTTCATATGCTTAAGAACATTTTGAACCTCCATCTTTAAAATTGCTGGTCCTTCATTATTAAATCTAATAGCATACTGTTCCTCTCTGTTATCATTATACAGGTCTTTCACATAATCTGTCCAGACATGTAGAATCTGATCTTTTTCTATTATGATTTTGCCATCTTTAGTTTTTAGACAGCCTGTTGATGTACTTGTTCTTTTATTAGTAAGCTCCTGAATTCTTTTGTGTACTAATTTGGTATTTTGACTGTTGTGTTGTTTTTCAATTTCTAAGCACTTTTCCTCAAGCCATGATTCTTTTGCCTTCCTACATAATATTCTGACTTGTCTGTGAATTTCTTCATATTTGGCAGGATTATTTTTGTTGAGTCTTCTTGTTTCCATTAAGTGTAAAATTTCCTCAGTCATCCATTTCTTACGACCCACCTTCTTTAATTTTGGAATAGTTGTTTCTGCAGCCACATTGATTGAATTCTTTAACATTTCCCATTGATCATCCACATCCTGGAATAGGATCTCTAGATCAGACAATATTTCAAATCTGTTCTGTACTTCTATGTTGAATTTGTTTTGTATTTCCTTGTCATTACTCAATGTACACAAATCATATTTAGTGTTCCCTGTTGTATACTTGACTTTCTTCAACTTTATCCTCAATGTTCCTGTGAGTAATCTGTGGTCACTATAACAATCAGCACTGGGAACTGTTTTTGCTACTGTTAGGGGCGTTTCTAAATCTTCTGCTAATGAGAATGTAGTCAATCTGGTTTCTAATCCTGCTATCAGGACTCCTCCATGTCCATAATCTTCTAGGGTGTTGTTTGAAATAGGTGTTTCCTACAATCATTTCCTGTTCTTTTGCCCACTCTACTAGTCTGTATCCTCTTTCATTTCTCTCTCCTAAACCATAGTTTCCTACTGTGTATCTATCCCCTTGATTTCCTACTTTTGCATTGAAGTCCCCTATTATGATGTTTATTTCTGAATTTTTACATTTCTTTAAGGCAGACTCTATGTCATTATAAAATTCCTGTACACTATCTTCACTAGACTCTCCTGTTGGGGCATATACTTGAATAACATTTATGTTAAAAGGTCTGCCACTCAATTTAACTAGTAATACTCTGTCCGACACGGCCCAATATCCCTGAACAGACGTTGATGTTTTCAGGTCCAAAATTATTGCCACTCCCCTATGTCGATCCTCACCTCCAGAATAAATAATCTTAAAATCTTTATGTATCTTGATGCCTGCTCCTGTCCATCTCGTTTCGCACATACCTAATATATTAATTTTTTCTCTTTGAATTTCTTGTGTTATGTTCTCTAATTTTCCGTCGTTGTTTAACGTCCTAACGTTCCATGTTCCTAATTTTAATGTCTCTGTCCTTGTCTTGCGATGATCAGTCTTTAAGCGAATCATAATAAACTAGGCAATTTCAAAGAGGTAGTTTGCCGTTGCTTTCCTCTATGGCAGTGACCATACTGGCCGGGTGACCGCAATCAGTGTCTCTCGAAAGAGAGAAAGCTTGCCGTCGCGAAACTCGAGACCATAACCAACAAATATCTGTCGGCTGCCCTCATAATTTCATCCACCACCTGCCTTCCGTGGCTTCTTTTGAACACTTCCAATTAACGAACACGAAATAACATCACATAATCCAAAGGAAAAACACTATCCACACGAATTTCACGGGAATTTCCATAGGGAATCCACAGAAAAACACTGAACAGCTTCCTCCTCAAGACAACGGGTCATCGCACACGAAAAATTCAAACCAGTGTTACAAGAAGTAGCATGTATGGACTACACTTGCGCTTAAAGCGAGAGAGGGCAACAACAAAAACATATATTTAGCTAAAGTCCACCTGCTGCCAGTCAAACTGGATTGTTACCAAAGTTTGCAGACCGTGGATTTTTCTCTTTGTCCTTGATCACTGTAGGCTCTCCCACCCACATTCATCCCATCCACTGATATTCAAACGCGTTGAATAAGTCCTTCAAGAAACAATTGAAGACCGTAAACTGATTAGAGTCATTAGACGTAGACAGTCACAATTTTTGGGCATGTTATGAGAAGAAATGAATTGGAGAACTTGGTGACAACTGGCAAGATCGAAGGGAAGAGACCAAGGGGAAGACCGAGAAATAAATACATGGATGGCTTGGCCACGTAGCATGGTCGAGACAGAAACACGGAGCTGATCCATGATTGTGGTGATCGAGTGAAATAGGCAGAGCATGACCGCCCACGCTTATCGGCATGGCACATAATGAATGAATGAGCCAAACAAGGACACAAATAAGTAATCTTAATATTTTCATGTAGTGCTGTCTCATGTAGTTGTGTGTCGGTTTGTGCACACACACAATAACGGGTCCTTTTATACGCTTTCAGGGACATTGGACATTTGGTGCTGCGCCCATATTTATATCGACCAGTCGGCTCTTGGTGGGTTGATGTGGGTCTGTATCACAACGGTCGCCTTTATTCCCATGGCATTTCCTGGGACCCATCTTAGGCTGGGTTAACCTGGGTCGCCTCGACATCATCTTATCTCATAATCCCATTTCATCATCTTATCTCGTCATCTGGCGTCATCAGCTCATCTCATCATCTCATCACATCTCATCATTTCATCTCATCGGCTCATCTCACCATCCCATATCATCTCATCATTTCATCTCATCACCACATCTCATCATCCCATCTCATCAACTCATCTCATCCCATCTCATCATCTCATCACATCTCATCTCATCTCATTATCTCATCAACTTATCTCATCATCTCATCCCAACTCCTCATCTCATCTAATCATCTAACCTCATCTCATCATCACATCCTATCGTTTCATCGTCTCATCTCATCAGCTCATCTCATCAGCTCATCTCATCATCTAATTTCATCATCTCTTCTCATCATCTCATCTTATTATTTCATCTCATCTCGTCTCATCATATCATCAAATCAACTCATCTTATCTCATTTCATCGTATCTGATCATATCATCACCTTATGAGCCTTATCTCATCATCTCATCTCATGTCATCATCTCCGTCATCATCTCATTTCATCATCTCATGTCATCTTTTATCTTCTTCTTCTTCTTCTTCTTCTTCTTCTTCTTCTTCTTCTTCTTCTTCTTCTTCTTCTTCTTCTTCTTCTTCTTCTTCTTCTTCTTCTTCTTCTTCTTCTTCTTCTTCTTCTTCTTCTTCTTCTTCTTCTTCTTCTTCTTCTTCTTCTTCTTCTTCTTTGTTCGCTTGAAATATGTCTATATCTGCAATGTTGTCTCTTGTATGAATCTAACAGTCTTTTTTAGTTCACTCTGCGGTCCATAGAGTTTATCTTCCACTGTTAACATATGACACCCGTTAGTTTGTCTGGGTATGTTGTAGTTTGTGCAGTCCTGGAGTATATGCTCTGCTGCCTGCGACACCAAACCATATGTGCACATCTGTTATCAACATCTCATCTCACCTAATATCATGATCTTATCTCATCTCATTACAACTCATCATTTCATCACATCTCACCATCTCATCCCATCTTTTTCCTCTTGTACCTTGCGGTGTCGAGAAGTAGCATAAACAACGGGAGAACGCCCCTTTATGGACTTCATATATTGAGATTCCCATGGACTGTTATTCCCTCTGTCCATCGTTTACTTGGTCGGCCTCTTCTTCTGGTTCCATTTGGTCTGTACATCATTGTTTATTGTTGTGTACTGTCAGTTGGTTGCATAATTATATCATCATAATCAAGTGAAATACCAACAGGCATAAGCGGTCATTCTTCGCCATCTAGAACGGTCACCAGTCTCGAATCAGGTCTGTATTCTTGTCGCGACCATACCACGCTGACAAAATATTAAAGTATTTATCCCTTTGTCTTCCTCTTGCTCTCTTCCCATCAGCCGACTACGATGTTTGTATCGGCGAAAATACATTGAGATGTCAAGATGTTCATTCCAAGCTTCTACGAGGGTGCTTCAAATAAAAATTTAAAAAATGTGACAGAAATTACAGTAACCATGCCATTGTCTTGTAACATGTCACATATTGCTTTTAAGGATGTCAAGAGTGTTAGTACTTGACATCACGGTGCAGACAAACATAATTACGTCATAAAGACAGTTTAAAGATGGCCGCCCCACTTTTGACATGCACCTAAGAGGAGCAGCGTTCTTATATTCGTTTTAGATCCGTGAAGGCGTAAAACCTACAGAAATTCATCGGCGAATGAAAGTCCATTACAGTGATGCATGCCTGTCAGTCCAGCTAGACTTTGTGTGGAGTAGACCGGCTCTGTGGCGAAGGGGTTACAAATCCAATTCGTAATCCCGAATACTGCGTTTGAAACACAGTTGCGGGGCGATTTGGCAGCAAACCGCCTTGTGTTGGCTTCCATACAATGCTATGAGTGCCGGTCGTTGAGAAAGCAACGGCAAACTACTGAACATAAACTTGCCCAGGAATTACATACAGCCCTTAAATGCTGGAGTTGAGTGCGACGGCATGTAAAGGATATGCAACATATTTTAACAAACACCGACGTTCTTAATTCGCTCGTGTTTCTCTCACTGTGCAGGAGGTTTGAACACATGTCTTCTCCTAGCCAGTCCAAAGTCTCTGGACATGTACTGCGCGAACGTGACCGGAGGAAGGTATCAGTACTCAACTCATCCCTCTCTGCAAAAGTACTTTATGATATGTCGGTATGTGATGATGCTTTATGTTGAAAACTGTGCCTGTTCTTTAACTGTTGAATATTTGTTATCACAATTAATTGATGAACATTTTCCATCATTATGCGATATGTCGATAAGCGTGGGCGGTTATGTTTCGCCATCTCACACGATCACCAGAGTCGTGGATCAGCTTTATGTTCTTGTCTCGACTGTGTCACGTGGCCAAACCCTTAAGATATGTACTTGAGCGAATTCTCTGCCTTCCCGTTGTTCTCTCTCTCTCTTCCCCCCCCTACCCCCCCCCCCACCCTTTCCCAGTCATGCCAGTTGTCACTAAACTCTCTAATTTATTTATTCTTATAACGTGTCCAAAACATTTTGACTGTCAACATCTAATTTCTCTAATCAGTTTACGGTTCTCATTTGTTTCTTACAATACTAGCTCATTATATTTTTTTTTTTTTACTCCATGGTATTCTTTGCATTTTGTCTCCCCAAAAAGTAAATAAGTACCGAAAAGTTACGTCTGCAGCTAGTCTTGTTCCAGATGTATTTGTGCTACCTTTCCTCTGGAGTAAACTAGGCAGGTTGAGAGAGGGATCATGCTGCATGGGCAACACGTTCTCTATAATTCAGTCCAGACTTTGCACTGCGGAGAGGTATAACTCCATCACAAACTATCGTCTGTCAAGACGGGCAGGTGGCAGTGCAATGCAAAAAAAGTTTGTTGCATATCCTTTACATGACGTCGCAGTCAACCCCAGAAATGTTTTGCTGTTTGTGATTTCTTGGCAAGTTTACATTCAGTAGTTTACCGTTGCTCTCTGAACGACCGATACTCATACCAACGCATGGAAACCAACGCAAGGCTGTCTGCTTCCAAATCGCCCACAGTTGTATTTGGAACACGGTATGCGGGATGGCGAATGTATCTCTTTACCCTTTTACCACCGTGTCGGAAATAAGAAAATAATCAGAAATAAATGACCCTCTTAAATGCAGTAAGTATTATTGAGTATATGGTGCTAAACCCATATTTAATGAACAAATCGGTGAATGGTGTGGTTTGAATCCTTCCGGCCGGCTTGACTTCGCCAAGACATGTCCTTGACCCGTGTTAGGTTGAGCAGACGTGGGAGCCTAGATAAGCAAGCCATTGCTATTTTTGGACAACAATCACCTTCAAAGTGATATCCGAATTGTGGCTGACTCGGTCACGGGATTATTAATCTAAGACTCGCCATGGACCCTAACATAATCTCTCTTCTCAGTTTGAACGGCGTAGGGGTAACGGAATAATGGTCATATCAAAAGTATGGTATCTTGGAAATTGGAGTACTTTGGTCAACTCAAAAGTATCATATATGTGAAACTGGAGTACTTTGGTCAAATAAAAAGTATTATATATTTGAAACTGGAGCACTTTGGTCAAATCAAAAGTAATATATATTTGAAACTGGAGCACTTTGGTCGCATCAAAAGTATGATATCACAGAAACTGGAGTACTTTGATCACCTATAAAGTATGCTATCGCGGAAACTGGAGTACTTTGGTGACATCAAAAATCATTGCTGTTTTAATAGATGTGTGGGACGCAGAGGTGTTTCCAAGGCACCAGGGCCGGGTTATATACTGGCCAAGACCTATTGACGCGTCCTCGTCGAGCGTCCTGGGCAACAGGTCCCTTCGGGGTCCTGGCTAAAGTCAGTAGGATCGCCGATTCCTCCGAAGTCGGAGAGTGTCTGCCTGTACGGCGAGGAACCACCAGTCTGCACACCAATAAGCCAGACATGGGACAACGGATACTCACGCAAACCTCAGGTCCTGTATGACATCACACTGATGTTGGACAACAGGATGCCTTCATCCGACATGCAGGACTTCGCGTTGGAGCTCAAGCCAACGAACACAAGCAAGCAATAGATGTGTAAATGGCTGCTCTTGTTTGTGTTTATTGTGTGTGTGTGTGTGTGTGCGTGTGTGCGTTTGTGTGTAAGAGGAGCGTATGTGTGTATTTTGCTTTATGTATGAATGAGAATATATCGGCGTGAGAGAGAGAGAGAGAGAGAGAGAGAGAGAGAGAGAGAGAGAGAGAGAGAGAGAGAGAGAGAGAGAGAGAGAGAGAGGGAGGGAGGGGGGAGGGGGAAATTGATAGATAAAGTATGAATAAATGCTTGTTAGTGTGTTCGTGATTGTTAGTGGGTATATGCGTATGAGATGAAGTGCGCATCAGTGTGTTATTTAGGGTGCGTCTAACTGTGAGTGTTTGCGTAAATGAAGTGTATATGTATGTGTGAATATTGTATATGTGTTTATGTGTGTGAGTGTCTGTGTGTGTGTCTCTCTCTCTCTCTCTCTCTCTCTCTCTCTCTCTCTCTCTCTCTCTCTCTGTCTCACGCCGATATATTCTCATTCATACATAAAGCAAAATACACACATACGCTCCTCTTACACACAAACGCACACACGCTCTCTCTCTCTCTCTCTCTCTCTCTCTCTCTCTCTCTCTCTCTCTCTCTCTCTCTCTCTGTACTTGCCTTATAACAAACTGCAAGCCATATAAGCCACCTCAAAACTTTCAAGCCCACTGGATGAAATGAATGGTCATCATTATACTTGATGAACAAACATCATAACATGGTAATATGTATTGTTTATGTTCACAGCCTACATTTCACAATGTCCGCCCTGGTTGATTTTCATACGACTAACGAGCGCCGGTCGTTTAGAAAGCAATGGCAAACTACTGAACGTAAACTTGTCTTGTAAATCACAAAGGCCAAACACTACTGGAGTTGAGTCCGACATCCTGTAAGCTGTAAACTGTAAGCTATTAACGCAGCTAACTAACTAACACAAGACATACTGCAGTAGAGTCTGCCCATCGGGCGTTAGTTAACAGCCTCTCCATTTATTTCTCTGTGATGTACGCATAAAATAACGTATGAGAGGAAAGTGATAAGAAGAGCATAATGTCAGAAAGGCCTGTGTGCCCAATTCTTACCCCTTAGAAAATAAAGTTTGTTAGTTCGTTCGTTCGTTCTTTCTCATCTCCAGGGATGTGGACACGTACTTCAACTGCACCAGGGACTACAGGACAGGCAAGAAGGCTGATCAGGATCTCGTGGTGAAGCCTTACGAGACGATCTTCCCAAAGATGGACGATCTGAAAAGGGCGACTTACTGGTTTTGCATGCTGGATCTCTTTGAGCGTTAGTTCATTTTCCATTAGTTCAGTGGTAAAACCTCCGCCGCCGTGCAAGCACTGCAGAATTATCCCCCCCCCCCACCTTTTTTTCCACCAAATGTTCGGATTTTCCACTAGTTCATTCACCACAAGTGGTGTTATAGGAAGCTATTTCTCCCCATGACGCTTCATGGCAAAAGTGGAAGAAGATGATGATGCTGATTATAGTACAGTGACTATTGTAACTAATTTAATGTATTTTTAGCACATTAGATGACGTCGTGCACTTCATTTTTCAAATTTGTTCTACATACAAAGTATAGTGCGACTTTACAAACACCCGGTATAAGAGTGTTGATAGTTGAGCGGCCAGCCCGATTGCCTGCTAGCCCAATATTCATGGATTTGAATTTGCATCGACAAGAATTTATAAGTAGGGGATTCAAATGCAAACCTTAAAAGTGCGATAGAAATTACAATAAACATGCTATTGTCTTGTAACCTGTCAACGTTTTTGTTAAGGATGCCAAGAGTACTTAGCACGTGACATCACGGTCCTGACGAACACGGTGACATCAAAGGGACAGTTTACAGATGAGCAGAGGAGCCGCATTCTGTAATCCGTTTTGATTTTTCTTTATCAGTGAAGGAATGAAAACTATAGTAATGCATCAGTAAATGAAGTTCCAGTGTGGTGATGCATGCCTGTCAGTCCAGAAAATGTATGGTGGGAGTAGGACGTTTCAAACTGAGTGACTTCTGCGAAGAAACACAGCAGAGGAGTAGTTACACACGCGACGAAAAGAATTTGCTTCTACAGGAATCCAAGCAATTTATCGGCGCTGGAGGACTTGCATTTTTTTCTTCTTTGAAGCATATCTTATTTACAGGACATGGCTGTCAAGACCAGCAGTTTACTGCTGTTGTGGATGTCTTGATAAGTTTACGTCCAGTCGTTTGCTTTCTGAACAAGCGACTCACATACCAACAAGTTAAAACCCAACGCAACGCGGTCTGCTGCCAAATCGGTCACAGCTATGTTTCGAAAGCAGGTAAGCGGGCTTACGAATCGCGTCCGTAAGACCTTAGCCACGGAGACCGGCCAGTGGTGACTACATAAAAAAAAATATATATTTAGTCTTTACTTTTTCAGAATATATTCACTCAAATAATTAAAAAACAAAAACAACACAAAACAAAAAACAAAATAAAAAAAATAATAATGGATTTTCTATTTTAAACCCCCTGGTAAATGTAATCGGGTTCCAAAGTCTAACTATCCTAAAAATCATAATCACCATCATCATGTACCATACCGACAAGCGTGGGCGGTCATGTTATGTCATCTTACTCGATCACCAGAGTCGTTGATCAGCTCCGTGTTCTTGTCTCGACTATACAACGTGGCCAAGTCAACCAGGTATTTACTTCTCTGCCCTCCCCTTGCTCTCTTCCGCTCGATCTTGCCGGTTGTCACAAGGTTCTCCAATTTACTTCTTCTCATAACGTGACCAAAAAATATGACTATCTACGTCTAATTTCTCTTATCAGTTTACGGTTTTCATTATTTATTATAGGACTTGATCATTGGTTTTTCTGTCTGTCCATGGTATTCTTTGCATTTTCCACAGAAACTACATTTCCACAGCCATCAGATGTTTTTCAGCTAGTCTGCTCATTGTCCACGTCTCGCGTCCGTATAAAAGCACTGGTGCTATGTAGCTCTTAAAAATGAGTTTCATCAAATATCTTTACAAGCAAATGTGATCAGTGTGATATTGACTACATAACCCCTGGAGTGTTGGTTGTTTTGTATTCACCCTCCGTGAAGTTCATGCAACATAATAGGTAAATACACAACTTGGACCGGCAATATTTTCAAACACTGCACAGTCATTAAAAATACACCCTTTACTAGATACGCTTCAAAGCATGCAGAATGGCTAATTTTCTTACTTTATTGTGGTGTCATGTTTGTAGAAAATCGTTTACATAAAGGATATAATGCGCAGGACATCATTTTCATGTCATATATGTTATTTGCATATCCTTTACAGGAAGTAGCAGTCAACTCCAGCATTTTTTGGCTGCTTGTGATCACTGGGCAAGTTTACGTTCAGAAGTGTGCCATTGCTTTCTGAACGACCGGCACTTATACCATTGTAAGGAAACCAACGCAAGGCAGTTTGCTTCCAAATTGCCGGCAGCTGTGTTTCGAATACATTATATATGGTGAAAGGCAGATATTATTACGGCTCGGCTGGGAGTTGAACCCGGGACTTTTGGCACTTAAGCGAGAATCCAATTTGACCAAACTACTGCTCATTCAATCAACAACATTGAAAAGGGGATTTGTTTAGAATGGGAATGTGCGATATGGAGAAACCCGCAGGGTAGCGCGAATTGCCGACTTATCTCCTTTCAGTTAAGATAATCTCCAGAATTAGCATGGAGAATTCTAGAACTAATATTATTGGAAAGATATAAAGGGATCTTCAATCAATCAATCAAGCACGTGCCGTCTCCACATTGGGGGTTGACTGCAATGGATCCCCAAGACTGTCTGTTTTTCGCCTTGGTTGTACAGTTTGTCAGACTGCTGTTCGTTCATCTCTTGATGTTATTTTCTCACTTGCATTGTTGTCTACCTCTTGCTCGCTTACCCTAAACTTTGCCCTCCAGTATGGTTTTTATAAGAGTGTTATGTCTTTTAACGTGGCCAACATATTTCACTTGCCTCTTTTTTCTTTCATCAATTCTTTTAATTCCCAGGTGTTCTAGAACCCCTGTATGTGATTGTTTCTGTTTCCATACGACATATTCTTCCGTATATCCACATATCCAGGGCATCTATTAGACTTTCCAGTTGCTTGTTCAATGTCCAGGCTCTCGCGCCATACAATAGTGTTATAGAAACGACAATCACAACCGCTTTTTATAACAGTGTTATATCTTTTAACGTGGCCGAAATATTTCACATGCTTCGTTTTTATTTCTGTCATCAATTCTCTTTTCTTTCCCAGTTTGTCTAGGCTAGAAACTCTCCATTTTATTGATTTTGTTTCCAAGGGACCTTCGGTAAACAGCAAAGGACGGGACATGAGAGGGTTAAATGTCTTTAGCAGTAAGTATAATCATGGCTGTAAGTGAAGCAATAACATGGCTCGAGACGCAGACATTCACTCGGGCATGCTTCCTTAGTGACTCAATGATTCTGCTCTGGAAGATAGAGATGGGTTGGATCCGAAGGTAGTGAGTGCTGTCTCTGGGCCGTCTCGGCTGGCACAGATTAGTTTCATTTTCGTGCCAGGGCATGCAGGTGTATAAGGAAATGAGCAGGCTGACAGGCTTGCGGGTAAGGCTATTGTGGAGGGCTTTTGTGAGAACCAAGTGATGACTGTGAATCTACAGCCATGGTCAGACTGCGAGAAACAGCAAGTTAAAAGATGTTTGGCCAAACAATAATACTATTCAGGAAGCCAAAGAAGATTAATAAACCAACACAGAACTGGTGACATAAGCGGCTACACGCTGAGGAATTTAATGAGGAGATCCGAGGACTTATAGACTGAATGGTTCGTTGTGCAACTAACTAACTAACCAACCAACCAACCAGCCAGCCAGCCAGCCAGTCAACTAGCCAACCAACCAACCAACCAATCAACCTACCAACTAAGTAAGTAAGTAAATAAGTAACTAACTAACTAACTAACTAACTAACTAACTAACTAAACTAACTAACTAACTAACTAACTAACTAACTAACTAACTAACTAACTAACTAACTAACTAACTAACTAACTAACTAACTAATTAACTAACTAACTAACTAACTAACTAAACTAACTAACTAAACTAATTAACTAACTAACTAACTAACTAAACTAACTAACTAACTAGCTAACTAACTAACTAACTAACTAACTAACTAACTAACTAACTAACTAACTAACTAACTAACTAATTAACTAACTAACTAACTAACTAAACTAACTAACTAACTAACTAACTAACTAACTAACTAACTAACTACTAACTAACTAACTAACTAACTAACTAACTAACCTACTTATTAACTAACTAACTAACTAATTAACTAACCAACTAACTAACTAACTAACTAGCTAACTAACTATTACAAGATAACAGACACAATAAGACAAGAAACAGCTGCATCCATTATTATTGCAACATCTATAGCTATTGCTAATTCTACGACTGCCATTATGACTATCGGTACGATCACTACTTCCTATCATGTTTTCCTACTTTCTCTGCTTGTACCCTGTGAACACTCACTAATAATCTCACTCCAAGCCGTACTTTCATCATCTATTCCATGCATCTCTGCCCATGTCCTCCCATATTACTCATTGCTGCTTCTACTTCTCTTCGCCACGTCCATTTAGATGTTCGTCAATTTTATTTTATCCTGTGTATTACCGCCAAAAGACTTTCTAGTTATCGTCTTCATCGTGTGTCGTGCCGATAAGCCTGGGCAGTCATGTTTCACCATTTCACTCGATCACCAGAGTCGTGGATCAATTCTGTGTTCTTGTCTCAACATGCCATGTGGTCAAGCCACTTACTTACTAACTCACTCACTCACTCACTCACTCACTCACTCACTCACTCACTCACTCACATACTTACGTATTTACATACTCATTCAATCACTCACTTGCTTACTCACTCACTCAGTCACTCACTCAGTCACTCACTCAGTCACTCACTCAGTCACTCACTCACTCACTCACTCACTCACTCGCTCACTCACGCACGCACTCACTGACTCATTTATTTATTCACTGATTCACTCAGTTACTCATGTATTCACTCACTCACTCACTCACTCACTCACTCACTCACTCACTTCCTTACGTAATTACTTACTTATTTATATACTTAGTTATTGCTTGCTTACTTATTTACTGACTCATTTTTTAATGACTTCTTTACTTATTCACGTACTAAATCTTACACTCATTTACTAAATAACACACTTACTTATTTGCATGCTCACCTAATCACTCACCTACTTACTTATTTACTCACTCACTCAATTACTCATTTACTTACTCACGTACTCACTGACTCACGTAAGTATTTCTCACTCACTCACTCACTCACTCACTCACTCACTCACTCACTCACTCACTCACTGACTTATTTACTCACTCACTCACTCACTTACTTAATCATGTACTCAATCACTTACTCGATTACTCACGTACTCACTCATTCACTCAATCACTCACTCACACACTCACTCACTTATCTAATCACTCACTTACTTACCTGTTTACTAACTAACTCACTTACTAACTCAGTGACTCATTCGTTTTCTTGTTTTCCATGTGTTTTGTCGTGAGAGAGAGAGAGAGAGAGAGAGAGAGAGAGAGAGAGAGAGAGAGAGAGAGAGAGAGAGAGAGAGAGAGAGAAAGAGTAAAATCAGTTGCAATTAAATCAACCATTTCGACATTAGAACCTTTCAGGTAACGTTTCCTATCGGTGTTGATAACTTTCATTGCCAAAAGTCTCCATCCTCACTCAAAGAAGGATGTATACATGGGTAGGCAGACATAAAGTAAGTTCAGGACAGTTTGTCGAATGATTCTTGACTTTTTGTTTGTTTAACAGTCCACAAAATGTTTAATTACAAGAATATCACCTGCGAATTAGAAATCAGCGACGCCGGTTGCCGTAAGAAATATGAATCTCAGCCTGTGATGTCAAAACTACAGGAAGCATTGGATGCTTCACACCTGGACGAGACACTGGTTATGGAATTATCTTGCAGGTGCGATTTTCTGTGTGCCCACTTGTTTGTGTAAGTGACTGTCCGTTTGCTTAACTACATACCAATTACAGAACTAACTATTTACCAACAGATCTATCCATTTAGCAACATACTGACTTGGTTGCCTACATACCTACATACTTGATTAACACCTACCCGCATGTCTGTCTGTTTGTCTGTTCGTCTATCTGCCTGCCTGCCCGGTCAGTCGCTCCGTCGGTCGGTCTGTCGATGTCTATATTACACAGAAATATCAATTTGGGAACCCTTTGAAGCCCCTTAGGCAGTTCATAAGCAAACACACTTGTATTGTTTGGCTTGTGCATACAATGCAGCCTCTAATTATTTCTTCAATTTCTATGAGCGTCACACAAAATACATGCGTGGTAGTCTACGTGTCTTTCCATCTTTGTATCATTTTATTGGTCGGCTGGCCGGCCGGCCTGTCTGTCTTCCTGCCTACCTATTTATCTGTTTGCCTGTCCATCGTTCACCTGCTGGTGTGGTGGGAACGAGCAGGTGGACAGATTGGCTTGGTCTGCACCACTTGGTGGGGTATTGGTGTATGATAAGGCGGATGTGGTCGGGGCCCTTTTGAATCTTTGTATAGTGCAGAAGAACAGTAGATCATCACGGCCTGGAGAGAATGGTGCTACAGGGAGTGACCAGAGGATCTGGCCGACACTCAGGACTCCGAGGAAAGGCCTGAAGACACATAATGAGGCTGCTACTGGTACCATTAGTATTTGGACTCTTCGCTGGCTGTTGCAGATGAGGACAGAACACATATGGGAATATCCCGAGTGCTGTGATGTCGGTTCTTAACTCAACTCTATGAATTGACAAAACATGATTTTTCCGCAATATAATATACTGGTATATGGGGATATTCTTAAACAAGTAGCTCGATACAACTATCTCGAAACAGTCATAACATCTGATGGGATCTGCCATGAAAAGATTAGAACAAATATCGGTATGTCAAAGGAAGCCTTTTGCAAGAAGGAAAACATACTGACCAATCAAACTATGTCAATTGCGACGAGAAAAAGAGTGTTGACGTGCTAAATAGAACGTGTGCTTGTATATGGATGTGAAGCGTAGACAATGAGCAGACAAGTTGAAAAACATCTTATGGCTGTGGAAATGTGGTTTCGGATGAAAATGCAAAGAAAGACATGACCTAACAAAACAAAACAAAAACCAAAGAGAAAGTCCTACAAAAAAAAAAAAAAAAAAATTAAAACCGTAACTACATTAGAGAAATTAGACGTGGAAAGTCAATAATGTTGGGCACGTTATGGGACAAAATAAACTAGACAAATCGCGACAACTGGCAAGATTGAGGGGAAAAGAAGGGAAAGGCAGAGAGGTAAATATCTGGGCGGCTTGGCTACATGGCATGGTGGAGATAAGAACACAGAGCTGATCATGACTCTGGTGATCGTGTAAGATGCTGGAACATGACAGCCCATGCTTATCAGAATGGCACATGACGATGATGATATCGCCTTTAATTAATAGTTGTGAGTCATATATTAACGATTTTTGCACATTCCGCATGCTTTGGAACTCAAGTCCATATAATGCTACCACTTCTAGTGCACTGGTCTGATGTTTGCGTGTGGATTAGCTTTCCCTATTACAGGTGAGCTACGTGGCAAAGAGGTAACGGACGCAGTTTGTAATCCCGCATACCCGCGTCGAGACACAGCTGTCGGCGATTTGGCAACATACCTCCTTACGATTTTTTTTTTTTTTTTAAAATTAAATGGTATGGGTGCCGGTCGTTCAGAAATCAATGGCAAACTAATGACGATAAACGTGTCCAGGAATCAAGAACAGCAAACAATACAGAGGTTGACTACTACGTCCTGTAAAGGATATGCGACAACAAAAAATACCAGTGTCCATCACCATCAGGCGAACCCACTCCGACTTCTGAGGTATTTGTAATTTACGTTCCCAAGTCAAGGACGAGAAGTCGACATTTTAGTCAAGGTGACCGGTGTATGGATTGAACATGTTACCTCGGCATCAGGACATATATTGTTGTTTTTGTCCATGATTAGCCGTATAAGTAATGTATGGATGTATTAATGAATGAAAAGAGAGAGATATGGAGGACAGAATGTTAGACAGGTCTGCGGACCAATTCTTAACCTGTTGAAAATAAAGTTCCTTCTTTGGATTCGTTCTTCATTCCCAGCATTGCTGCCCCACTGACCGTTTGCATTCAAGACCAGTTCTTAAACTGTAGCAAAGATTTCAATTTCTTTAAGCAATACGAACTGGCCCGGTTTGGCACGTAAGTTTGTAGTCGTTATCATTTGTGACACCAAATGTGACATAGAAATAGAAGGGAAAATTCGTAACCAAGTGGATAATTTTAAATACCTAGGGGCATTTATAACATCAAATGGAATATGTACAACAGAGATTAAGAACAGAAGAATACGGCAGGCAAAAGACGCATTTTAGAAAATGAAGAGTATCTTATGCAATAAGTCACCATCAACGAATGTGAGAGAGTGCTGAAATGCTATTTAGAACCTGTTTTGCTGTATGGCAGTGAATCTTGGAATGCAAATTAACAAATCAGGAAGAACTAAGAACTAACAGAAATGTGGTTTCTGAGACGAATGTTGCGAATTCCTTGCACTGCCAGAGTAACTAACAACGATTGCCTGAAAGAGGCTAATGAAACTAGAACACTATATACAACAATAAGAAAGAGACAAACAGCTTTCTTTGGTCATGTGATGAGAAGAGAGATATTGGAGAACGTCGTGACAACTGGAAAGATCGAGGGGAAGAGATGCAGAGGCAGATCAAAAGAAATGATCCTAGATGGACTGAGACGGTGGCATGGAGGAATACCATCAGCAGAGTTGATCCAGAAAACCAAAGACCGAGATCTGCGGAGAGCCATGAACGCCTACGCCAGCTGGCAGGGCACTTGATGATGATGATGACACATGAATAGCTCTTCCTTGCCTTCTATTCTTCTTCTTCTTCTTCTTCTTCTTCTTCTTCTTCTTCTTCTTCTTCTTCTTCTTCTTCTTCTTCTTCTTCTTCTTCTTCTTCTTCTTCTTCTTCTTCTTCTTCTTCTTCTTCTTCTTCTTCTTCTTCTTCTAGGGAGTCTCTGTGGCGAAGTGGTCAAGCCGTTTGACTCGTGCTCCAAAGGTTGTAGGTTCGATTCGGGACCGCGTCCTTCTGTTTACGAGTTAAATGTTTCGGAGACTCTTGTGGGTCGTCGCTAAAAGCTACGGAGTTCGTGCTTTGTGACGATGCTTTCCGTGCTGCGGAAAGAGACCGAGCCATATGGGATAAAACCCGGTGCAATGAAGTCGACCCTTTCGACTTTTAAGCGACTTTTCTTCTTCTTCTTCTTCTTCTTCTTCTTCTTTTCTTCTTCTTCTTCTTCTTCTTCTTCTTCTTCTTCTTCTTCTTCTTCTTCTTCCTCATCTTCTTCTTCTTCCCTTCTGCTGCTTCATCTACTTCGTCTTTTCCTCCGTCTTCTTCTCCTTGTTTCTTCTTATTCAACATTTTGTTATCTTATTCTCCTAAAAATATAAATTAAAATGTAGAACAGAAAGCAAATATTGATATCAAACGTTGTTAGAATATTGCACACGTTCCGCCCTCCTCTTATATCATTTGATATTTTTGTTTACGTTTTAATTTTTTTTTTCAATTGTATAGTCTAATGTTCATGCATTCAGAAGTTGTACACGCTGATCTTTGAAGATGAAGAAGCAGGAGTTGAAGAAGAAGAAGTAATCAAACAATTAAATTTCTTTTCAAACAGCGATTGCTTGCGGAACCAAAGCCTAGTTTCAAGCTACACCCACAAAACATTCTGTGCAAGCTCAGGGACACACTTCCGCCGGTTGCCGATCCACCAATGGCTTATGACCGTTGTAATGCCAGTTGTCGTTCTTGCCGTCTGCAAGTACGTGAAGTTACGGGACTTTGAATAACAGTGTCGTGTCGACACTGGATTTTAATGTTTTATTAATAAAGTAAACTGTACATTTATTTATTCTGTTTAAATATTATCATCATACAGTTGGTGTTTTACAGATGCATGCTGTCATCACGGCGTGTTGAAAGGCTTGATCTTTTGCCATTTCTCTCCGTCTTGCATTGGTTTGTATACAAAGCTATAAGTGCCGGTCGTTCAGAAAGCAATTGCAAACTAATAAACGTAAACTTGCCAAGAAATCACAAACAGCAACAAATTCTGGGGTTGACTGCATCGTCCTGTAAAGGATACACAACTAACTGTCTATGTTGTCACGACGTACTCCAGTTTTCTCCTTCTCGTGACATGCGCACAGAATGTGGAGTGTCCTCTTCTGATGCGAGGAACTTGTTTTATTTGTGGGTTCAGTATGTAACCTTATTCAAGATTTCTTTTCTTCGGTGTATCCATCCAGGGTGTTCTCGTCATTCTGCTCTAAAACCACAACTCCGCTGCTTCCACATAATTCCCCACTTATCTATACGAATGCATTGAAACAGCGGTGAGAGGAACGGCCTGGAGGATGCGCTGCTGTGAGACGTGTTCAACTGTTGATCCACGGCGGTTCGCGACCGGTCATCTCCGCGGAGGTAGGGGTTCGTGGCGTGGGTTGGTGGAGGGTGTTTGGTGCACGGAGCACTTGTTGAATGATGCCACGGCATCTGGTCTGGGAGTGGGGGTGGAGGCAGCGGCGACGGAGCTCCGCTTTCTGGGGGACACACAGAGAACGAGAGTCGTGTTTGTAACAGACCCGCAAAGTAGAATGATACAGTTCCGGGTATGCAATCTTCGGCCAGAGTGGCAGGCTTCCATTCAACAGTCAAAAATAGAGAATATTTGTTGGATTCTTTCCCTTTGCTGGAATGATGGGAAATGAGCAGGCGGACAGATTGGCTGGGATCTGCACCGCTTGGTGAGATAATGGTGCATGATAAGGCAGGTGTGGTCGGGACCCGGATGGAATCTTGTGTGTAGTGCAGCAGAGGGTGTAGATCATCACAGCTTGGAGAGAATGGTGCTACTGGGAGTGGTCGAAGGATCTGGCCGAACATTAGGACGGACTCCGAGGAGAGGCCGGACAGACACATGGTCACACTTTTGCTGGTATCATCGGTGTCTAGACTCTTCGCTGGCTGTTGCATGGAGAGGACGAAGCACGTATGGCAATGTACGGAGTGTTAAGATGCCGGTTCTTGTCTCAGTTCAACTCTGTCTGCACGAATAGAAACATTACAATGAAATTGGCAAGATGTAGAGAACACACCCATTTCGTCTGGCAAGACAAATGACAATGATGATGGTGATAATAAGAACACAGAGTTGAAAAGAACTGTTCCCAACACCCTGTATTTAAACACACGAATTCATCACAGACTTTTAAAACATATCATGTATGCATGTTTGATTAATGGCATCAGATTGCTGTCAGATTGTCCCGTAGATTAAAATTACCATGATACGACATGAGATGCCTTGACTCATTCGATATCAACCATAGTTATAACATGATAAACCCACAACGCATCATACAATCAATATATGACACAGTTTATCGTACATTTAACAAACACTCAGTTTATCGTATCGACAATGACTCTCAACGTATTCCTCATGCAACACTATCTCTCAACTGATTGTACATGCAATAATATCTCTTAACGTACTGCACACAGAACAATATCTCTCAACGTACTACACACAGAACAATATCTCTCAACGTACTGCACACAGAACAATATCTCTTAACGTACTCAACACAGAACAATATCTCTCAACGTACTACACACAGAACAATATCTCTCAACGTACTGCACACAGAACAATATCCCTTAACGTGCTGCACACAGAACAATATATCTTAACGTACTGCACACAGAACAATATCTCTTAACGTGCTGCACACAGAACAATATCTCTCAACGTACTACACACAGAACAATATCTCTCAACGTGCTGCACACAGAACAATATCTCTTAACGTGCTGCACACAGAACAATATCTCTCAACGTGCTGCACACAGAACAATATCTCTCAACGTACTATACACAGAAAAATATCTCTCAACGTACTACACACAGAACAATATCTCTTAACTTCTCTCAACCTGCAGCACATGTAGCAATGACTCTCAGTTACTTACATTCTTCTTCTTCTTCTCTTCTTCTTCTTCTTCTTCTTCTTCTTCTTCTTCTTCTTCTTCTTCTTCTTCTTCTTCTTCTTCTTCTTCTTCTGCTTCTTCTTCTCCTCCTCCTCCTTCTTCTAGAAAAGTTTAGTTTAGTTGACGGATCAACATCACGGCACATAGGTGTAACCCATAAGTGTTCCGTTCTACACCTAACTTAAGCCTGAGTCTGGTGAATCTCGGCTAAGTGCACGAACTCTGTAGCACCGGCGAGGATCCTGAAATACTTTGGGTAGATTTTTAACGTGAAATTTTGTCCAGGCAACGTCGTTAAGCTACTCTTTTTCGATTTCCAACTGCCAAGGGGTTTTTACCCGTGCGCAACAATACACACGGGCGTCCGATCTCACTACCCAGAGACCAGGGGAAATTTTATTACTAGAAGTCCACGTGAAATTAATCCCGCGCCTCACCGGGGCTTCAACACGGGACCTCCAGCACTCGAGGCGACACCATACCTCGAGACCATTCATCACCCGTAGTCGTGTCCAGTGGTTATAATTACCATGATTACGACATGAGGTGCTTTGACTCATTCGATATCAACCATAGTTATGACATTATAAACACTGACCCACAATGCATCATACAATCAATATATATCGTATGTATATATCAATGTATCGTACATTTAACAAACTTTCGGTTTATCGTATCCAAAATGACACTCGGCGTATTGCACATGCAACACTATCTCTCAAATGATTGTACATGCAACAATATCTCTGAAAGTACAGAACACAGAACAATATCTCTCAAAGTACAGAACACAGAACAATATCTCTTAACATATTGCACACGCAACAATATCTCTCAACCTGCAGCACATGCAATAATATTTCACAACTTGCAGCACATGTAGTAAAGACTCTAAGTTAGTTACATTCTTCTTCTTCTTCTTCTTCTTCTTCTTCTTCTTCTTCTTCTTCTTCTTCTTCTTCTTCTTCTTCTTCTTCTTCTTCTTCTTCTTCTTCTTCTTCTTCACCATTCCTCTTTCGCAGAGAGTTAGTTAGTTAGTTAGTCGCGGTTCCAACTTCACGGCAACGGGTCGTCCCCAGTATGCTCCGTTACTGTGTCAGTGAATATACACTAAATGCTCCTCACTGCCCATTGTGAAATGTGGAACCGACAAGAAACTGGGTGAGTGCGTGGCGCGACACTGTGAGCTGTGAAATTCGCGTGGAATGCTTTTACATCTGTCCGCTGTTGTTTTTACAGTGAACTGCATGTTACGGAACAATGGTGGCCGGCTGTCGATGAATTGACTGGTTTGTCAACCAACAGCCGCACAGGTACACTGTGCACAATGCCGCTGCTAGAATGCCAAAACAAATGTCCTCCACGAAAAATACAGTTCATCGTCGATGGAATTGGCAGTCATCAGAAAGACATCATTTATCCGGGTTTTATCCCACATTGCTCAGTCTCTTTCCGCAGGTCAACCCGCCAAAAGCGCCGCACACAGCACGAACTCCGTAGTCCCAGCTACAACTCCCAAGAGTCTCCTGAAAAATACACACATGAACCAAAAAAACAAACCAGTCAATTCAGCGACAGCCGACCACCACTGTTTCGAACATGCAGTTCACTGTACAAACAACAGCGGACAGATGTAAAAGCATTCCACACGAATTTCACAGCTCACAGTGTCGCGCCACGCACTCACCCAGTAGCAGGGCGACGGAACCATGTACTACCAGTTCAACATGAGGCAAATGCTAATGCAAACCGTAGCCACAATAATAACACTCCAGAGGCCGTAACGGTTAAATGCCTATTCGCCATGTTAGGGACCGGAACTCCTTTCCGGTCCTTTACGTCTCTGTGGCGAAGTGGTCAAGCCGTTTGACTCGTGCTTCGAAGGTCGTGGGTTCGATTCCGGGCCGCGTCCTTCGGTTTACGGGTTAAATGTTTCAGAGACTCCTGTGGGTCGTCACTAAAAGCTACGGAGTTCGTGCTTTGTGCGACGCTTTCCGTCCTGCGGAAAGAGACCGAGCTATATGGGATAAAACCCGGTGCAATGAAGTCGACCATGTCGACATTTAAGCGACTTTTTTTACATTAAGCTATCTACCCCAAAGGTTCGTAAGTGTGACTGTGGCAACCAGTAGCGCAATGTTTACTCCCTCTAGACAGAATCCATCCTATGAAACAGGCCTCTGTCTACCCGTGCGCTTTACCTTTCCTAAACATTTTGTCTGAGCATTGGCTTACGGCCTACTCTCTGCGATTTCCGATTATAGTAGGACTGTTAACGTGCACGCGGGATCTCATGTTTATCACCCTTGTGTTATATTAACCAAGATGCCATATCTGTTACTAAATTTCTTCTGCACCACACAATCTATATATATAAAAGGCAATCTCCGTCTGTATGCATGTCTGTATGTCTGTATGTCCTTTATGCGTTCGCGAACGGTCCATCCGATTGAGATGAAATTTTCTACACGTCTTCCTCTCATTCCCGCGCTGCCAACTGTCATAGTTTTTTTTCTTCTTCCTCTTCCTCTTCCCCCTCCCTAAATACGTACGTAAATAGAAGAGATAAAAGAATCCCTGAACCACAACGCTAGGAAAAGCGAAGAAAATGACGTGACTACACAGAATCGTCACACGGCAATGTCAATAACAATTCATCTTTTTATGTGTAAAGAAGTTGTCTACAGTCATGTAGAATGGAAGAACAATCAATGGAAGGACCGAAATCACAGAACCTAGACGAGTATGAATTCGGATTGGCGAACTCCCTCCTCCTCCTCTCTCCTCCTCCTCCCTCTACCTCCTCCTCCTCCTCTCCTCCTCCTCCCTCCTCCTTCTCCCTCCGCCTCCTCCCTCCTCATCCTCTCTCCTCTTCCCTCCTCCTCCTCCCTCCTCCTCTTGCCTCCTTCTCCCTCATCCTCCTCCCTCCTCCTTCTCCCTCTTCCTACTCCCTCCTCCTCCCTCCTCCTCCTCCTCCCTCTACCTCCTCCCTCTACCTCCTCTTCCTCCCTCCTCCTCCTTCCCCTCCTCCTCCTCCTCCTCCCTCTTCCTCCTCCTTCCTTCTTCTCCCTCCTCACTCCTCCTCTCTCCTCCTCCTCCCTCCTCCTCCTTCCTCCTCCTCCCTCCTCCTCCTCTCTCTCCCCTCATTCCTCTCTCCTCCTCCTAATCCCTCCTTCCCCCTCCTACTTCTCCCTGCTCCTCCTCCTTCCTCCTCCCTTTCCCCTCATTCCTCTCTCCTCCTCCTAATCCCTCCTTCTCCCTCCTACTCCTCCCTCCTCCTCCTGTCTCCTCCTCCTCCCTCCTGCTCCCTCCTCCCTCCGCCGAATATGAATTAAATTATACGCTCCCCACCAGGGACTGGGCGAAGCCGGGCCGGGTCGTCTTTTTGGGGAACGGGAACGGGAGCAGGGGCCTAGTATGAATTAAATAAGACGCTCCATTTACCCAAGTTAATTGTTGGGGGAAGATGTTAAGATCTTTCAAGTGCTCTTTCTAATAATAGACAGACAGACAGACAGACAGACAGACAGACAGACAGTAGATGGTCGGGAACGGGAACGGGAGCTTATATGACTACTTATATGAATTAAATGAAATGCTCCCCACCAGGGACTGGGCGAAGCCGGGCCGGGTCAGACAGACAGACAGACAGACAGACAGACAGACAGACAGACAGACAGACAGACAGATAGTCGGGAACGGGAACTTATATGACTACTTATATGACTTAAATGAGATGCTCCCCATCAGGGTCTGGGCGAAGCCGGGCCGAGTCAGACAGACAGACAGACAGACAGACAGACAGACAGACAGACAGACAGACAGACAGACAGACAGACAGACAGACAGACAGACAGACAGACAGTCAGACAGATAGATAGTCGGGAACGGGAACGGGAGCTTTTATGACTACTTGTATGAATTAAATGAGATGCTCCCCACCAGAGTCTGGGCGAAGCCGGGTCGGATCAGCTAGTATGTTATATTAACCAAGATATCATATTTGTTTCTAAATTTCTGCTGCACCACACAATATGTTATATTAGCCACAGTGTCATACTTGTTACTATACTCCCCTAGTTCCATAACATTTGTTATATAACTACGGTGTCATATTTGTTACCAAACTGCTTCTAGAACACATAATATGTTATATTAACCAACATATCATAATTGTTACAGAATGCCTGCTGTACCACACAATATGTTGTATTAACCAGTGTCATATTTGATACTAAACTTCTTTTACATCACACAGTATGTTATTAGCCACAGTCTCAGATGTATTACATCAACTGGCCTGCTTAAGAATGTTATCACATCAATATCTTTCATTGAACTTAGCCACATATTTTATAATAAATAACACACGAGACAGATAATGGTAATGAAATCAATAAACAGTTCCGTTGACATTAAATGCAGTAAAATTTACAAAATCTTGATTTCCGTTGGAAAGTAATCTGAAAGTAAGATTACTCCGTGTTATGTTGTATATATCGATTGGTGTGTTGGAGAGGTCGTACAAGGAGGAGATCCAGGAGTTGAGACCCAGGTTTAGAATAAATATGGCGAATATATTTATAGGCAAACCGGCAAGCACCTGTGGAGTACAAACATTACATCGGTTTTTAACCATCTTGATTCGGAGTTGATCAACATGTCAGATAGGGAGACATTGAAATACGGAATTTCACATGGAATCAATAAAAGTATTTATTTAAACAATGTTTTCCCTGTGTGCCATAGTTTGAATAATAAAAAGATAGACATCATGTTGATATAGAAGAAACAGAATGAGCCTAATGTGCAATTAAAGTACAGGGGCACGTGCAGAAATTCAGATATCTAAGCACATTAATAACATCATATGGAAGATGCATCATGCGATAAAGAACATAATAGCGCAAGCAAAAACTGCATTATGTCAAATGAAGAACGTTTTGTACATTAAGTCATTGTCCCTTGGAAGTTAGAAAGAGAGTTATTGCATTATACACAGAACCAATTTTAACATACAGTTGCGAATCCTGGACAATTAGTAAACAGGCGAAAAACATCAATGGAAGCCTTCAAGATCTGGTTTTATAGAAGAAAGTTGGAAATTAATTGGACAGCCTAAATGAGCAGTCTGGACATTTTGAGGGAAGCTATGTCGCAAAGACAACTTATCACAAATATCAGAAAGAGGCAGTCATCGTTTTTTGGCCACGTTATGAGAAGACAAAAACTGGAACGTGTTGTGACAACCGGAAAGATGTGCGGAAAGAGAGGTAGAGGAAGACAGTGAGACAGGATTCTTGACAATCTTGCGTCATGGCACGGATGGGAGTCAACACATAAAATGATCCATGACGTCGGAGATCGTAATTTGTGAACAGATATGATCACTCACGCCAGCCGGCAAGGCACTGGATGATGATTCCCTTAGTGCAATATATTGTTTATGACTTCCATGTTTAAGGTATTTATTGCATATACAGGTAATTCAACAAAAAGGATGGTGAATGACAGATGGGTAAAGGAGCTCGGAGTCGACCTTTACTTCGGTACAAAGATGTGTGTAAGCGGGACAAAATTATAACATGTAAATATACTGCACATTGAGAGAGCGAGGCGCCACTGATTGCACTGTATAGATTGTAAAGATCAGAAGTGGTATAAAGACAAAGGAGAAAATGATTGCCGATAGGAGGCACACCGAGCGTGTGAGATATTAGATGGTGCGTGATGGGGGAAATGACCTTGTGGACGAACAATTACCACACGAATTCGTCTGTCCAGTCACATTCGCCTGTCCAGTCACATTCGCCACCGCCACGAGTTGTAGTTATTATGCCTTTTTGTGTGTGCTAAGCGCGATGTACCAATCGCCTGTCAAGACAGCAAGGCGTCGGTCATATGTAGGTTTTGGTATGTTATTGGCAATAGGAATATGTAGGTACAATCATTAAGATTTCTTCTGAACTTTGCGTCGTGATAATTCTGGCAGGTCACCAGGCACCACGTGTACAATGTTCTCATCCGTGAGGACAGGGGGCGGGGATGGCCTGTAGGCAGTACATACAGTGGCATATTTTGGGATATATAAAAAGGATTAAAATGTCTCGAAACTGGTAAAAAGTTAGTTGCATATCTTTTACAGGACGTCACAACCATCCCCAGCAAATTTTAACAGTCTGTGATTTATAGGCAGGTTTACGTTCAGTAGTTTGCCATTGCTTTCTGAACGACCGGCACTCATACCATTGTATGACAACCAGCGCAAGGCAGTCGCTTCGAAATTGTGGGATTGCGAATTGCGTCGTTAACCTCTTCACCACAATAACGATCGCATTGTCGAACTTTGGCTAAAATACTTCAAACACATAGTCACCGATGTCCCTCCACATTTGCAACCAATCGTGCAATACATTATTTGTAGCATCTGTATTAAATTATAAAGAATCTATTTAGAAGATTTATGAATTCCAAACAAACACGAATGCCTTACCATATCTTTAACTTGTAGGTAACCCGTAGCAAAAACTATCGCATTGGGTGGGGTTGCCACTGGCAACAAGAAGGCTAAAGAGGCGGAGATGGTACATGGAATCATGAAGTACAGAGGGTTAATTCCCATCCTGACAGCCTGAGTGCGACGAAATAAAACAACATTATTAGTATATATAAGGCAATAACATGAAATTGACTTAATGCAATTAGATGTTTTACTGAGCTGTTAAGGCCTCTGGTGTGTTTTTAATTTTAGTTAAGGTTTGCTTACGCATTTTCCTCATGTTGGACTGGTATTACATGGTTCTGTCGTCCAGCTTCCGAGTTAAGTACGTGGAGCGACACTGTGAGTTGTGGATTTCACATCTGCCTGCGCTTTTATATCTGTCCGTGTTTGTTTGTATTGTGAACTGAATACTCAGATAATCGGCGGACAGTCGGTTGCTGAACTAGCTGGTTTTGCCTTATGCAGTAATGTTTGTGCAGCTGCTGGTTTTCTATGACTGCCGCTTCCAAGGACAATGAACTGTAATTTTAGTGGCGGGCTGTTGTGTTGGCATGCTGGCAGCTGCCTTATGCATGTATGCCTGTGAGTGCTGTTATTTTGTCGGGACTGCTGTATATTCCACTTTTCACATGGGAAAGCGAGGAGCATTTTGTGTGATATTCACTGGTACAGGAACGGAGCACTATGAGATGACTCTTTACCGTGACAACAGCGACAAACGACTAATGACTACAGATGTTTTACATTAAAAAAAAAAAAATAAGTTTGAAGGTCCCATTTACACGCCTCAATGCCCATTGGACATTTGTTGGTAGACACATATTATATTGACCAGGGGTCACTTTTGGATTATGCAGTAACACACCAGCCGCCTTTACTTCAGGAGACATTAGCTGGCACCAATTTTAGGTTGGTTTGATCAGGTCAATTTAAAGAAAATAATTCGATTCCACCGAAAAGCAGATCGACCCCTGACCACCTTTACGGCAGGCTAGTGTCTAGCCTCTGCGCTACCGGGACTGAACCACAGACTGTACCCATAGAGTGAACCACAGACAATACCTATAGAATGAACCACAGAAAATACCCATAGAGTGAACAACAGACAATACTCATAGAGTGAACCACAGACTATATCCATAGAGTGAATCACAGACAATACCCATAGAGTCAACCAAAACAGCGGTTCTTTGGTGAGGAACGAACGAACGAACGGACTTTATTTTCAAAGGGTAACAAATTGGGCATGCAGGCCCGTCTTACATTCAGCCCTTCCAATCACTCATCTTTCGTTCATCAATAGTGCATAGGAAAAAAAACATTGTCAAATGAATTTTGTAAACATAAACAATGCATATTACCATGTTATGAGACACATCCAGCACCCCCACGCTCCCCCCATTCACCCGTACATCCCTCACCCAACCACACACACACACCCAGGCACACATACATGCCCCCACCCATCCACCACATCCCAACACCTACACATCTCCCCACCCATACATATACCTCCCACTAACCACACATTCCATCCACCAACACCCCAATCACACATAGATTCCCCAACCCACACACATCTCCCCACCCACTCACATATCCTCAACCCGTCCCATTACCCACCAACTATCATCCACCCACATATCCTCCTCCACCCACACACCTCCAACCACCCAGCCAAACACACATCCCTCAACCACACATCCCCCACGCACACACACATCTCCCCACCAACTCATATATCCCGCACGTACCCACACACAAATTCCGCACCCACACACATAATCTCCCATCTCCCCCAGCCCACGTACAGATCCCGAGCCCACCCATACAAACTTCCCCCACCATCTTCTAACCTATACACACTCACCCACCCACATATCCTCCATCCACCCATCCCGAAACCAAACATCCCTTAACCACACATACCTTAACCACAACCCTTACCCATATACACACATCCCCACCCACACACACATCTCCCCACCCATACACACATCCCTCACACACATCTCCACCCATCAACACATCCCCCATTCACAAACACACAGCTCCCATCCACGCACACCCAACCCACACACACACATATCCCCCACCCATACTCATCCCTCTCACACATCCCGCCAAACACGTACTTATCCCTCAACCATTAACACCCACACATCCCTCACCCACTCATCAACACATACATCTCCCATCTACCCACCCACACTCACACACCCAACCACCCATCCAAACACACATTCTCCACCCTCACACACATCCTTCACCCACCCGCACACTCACACCCAACCACACCACCACACACATCCTTTATCCACACCCATCTCCCCTCCCACACAACACCACACCCACACACATCCCCAAGACACACCCCTCACCCACACACACATCTCCCCACACATCTCCTACCCACCCATACATCCCATACCTACTATCACCCTAACCCCCACACATACTTCCTCCATCAAGCCACACACACCCTCACCCACCCAGAAATATCCCCTTCCACACTCACATCCCCACATCCATCACCCACCACACACACATCACCCAACCCACACACATATCCCACACCTCACACACACACATTCACCCACATATCCCTCACCCACACACCCACCCACCCACACAGACTCCCCACCCATCCACCCAAACATCCCACACCCACACACATCCCTCACCCACACACATCCCCACACCCACAACCACCCCCACCTGCACAATCTCCCACCCACCACATATCCCCCACACCCACATATAAATCCCCCACCCATCCCATAACCCACCAACAATCATCCACCCATTCACCCACAACCGCCTAGCCAAACACACATCTCCACCCACACACACATCTCCACGCCAACCCATACATCCCGCACGTACCCACACACAAACCCCGCACCCACCCACACAATCCCATCTCGCCCACCCACACATCCTGAGCCCACCCATACACACCACGAATCCACCCACACACGCATCCCCCAACCTACTATTATGAACTAACTCCCACACTTTACACACACACACACACACACACACACACACACACACACACACACACACACACACACACACACACACATTGACGATTGTCGTGAGCAATCTCACAAAATTGTAAAAAAGTGGAGAAAAATTGTACATATACATTTTGTAACGTAAAAATTAGTGATGCAATTCAACTCTCTCTCTCTCTCTCTCTCTCTCTCTCTCTCTCTCTCTCTCTCTCTCTCTCTCTCTCTCTCTCTCTCTCACTCGCTCTCTCTATCTTTTTCTTCTTACACACACACACACACACACACACACACACACACATATATATATATATATATATATATATATATATATATATATATATATATATATATACATATATATATATATATATACAGACACATGCACTCACTAACTCTCTCACCCACTCTACAGTAGTGTGCATGCGATTATAGTATACATGATAAGATCAAGTGGCATACAAAATGATACCTCGTAATATGAAAGATGAGAATACATCACAAATATGGAATAGCATGTTACATGACATGTGTGCGCTTAACTCTCTCTCTATCTCTCTCTCTCTCTCTCTCTCTCTCTTTCTCTCTCTCTCTCTCTCTCTCTCTCTCTCTATCTCTCTCTTTAGACATACACAGACTCTCACACTAATTAACTCTCTCTCTCACTCACACTCATTAACTCTCTCACTCACTCTACAGTAATTTACATGTGTTCATTTTATACATGTTAAAATCAAGTGGCATTCAAAATGATAATATGAAAATGAGAATACACCAAAACAAAATATGGAATAGCATGTTAGATGACATGCGTGCGCTCAACTCTCTCTCTCTCTCTCTCTCTCTCTCTCTCTCTCTCTCTCTCTCTCTCTCTCTCTCTCTCTCTCTCTCTCTCTCTCTCACGTACACAGGAAGACATCTGAGCATTCATGGACGGAATGAAGATGATCTGTTGTCAAACTGATTGACTGACTGGCTGTCATCCTCTCTGTATATAAATGTCTGTCTAATTGGTTAGCTAGCTAACTAACTAAATAATTAACTAACTATCCTACTAACCTACTAACCAACTAACTAACCAATCGACCACATAACTAAATAACCAACTAACTAACAAACTTACTAATTAACTAATCAGCCAGTTAACTACACATTTAACTAACTAACTAACTAACTAACTAACTAACTAACTAACTAACTAATTAACTAAAGACGAACGAACGAACGAACGAACTAACTAACTAACTATCCAACTAACCAACTAACCAACTAACCAACTATCTAAGTATTAAACTATCTAACTAATCTAACCAACTAATTAACACACTGATTATCTAAATAAGAGACCGACTGACTAACCCACTCACTAACTAACCCACATACCAACTAACCCTCCCAGTTAGCGGGTGGGTTAGATTGTGGATAGATAGATAGGGGATATGTGTGTATGGGGGAATGTGTGGTTTGGGGAGAGGGTGGAGGATGTGTGGGTGAGTGAGTGTGTGTAGGTTGGGGGATGGGTGAGGATGTTTCTGTGGGTGGGTGTGGGGTGTGTGAATGGGGGGGGGGGGGAGTTGTGTTGGTAGTGGAATGTGTGTAAGTGGGGATGTGTGGGTGAGTTCGGATGTGTGGTTTGACGGGGATATGTGTGTGTGTGGGTGGGGGATGTTGCTTGGCTGGGTGGTGGAGGATATGTGGGTGGGTGAGTGTGTGTGGGTATGGGATGGGTTGGGAGATGTGTGTAGGTGGGGAGATGTATGTAGGTCAGGGGATATGTGTGGGTGAAATATGTGTGGGTGAGGGATGTGTGGGTGGAGGATGGGTGGGTTGATGCATGTATGGGTGCCTGGGTTGTATGTGTGTGGGTTGGTGGGGGATGTGTGTGGGTGGATGTGTGTGAGTAGAGGAAGGGTAGGGTCATGTATGTATGACCTAGGTGTGTGTGTGGGTGAGTAGGGGATGTGTGTGTAGGGGATGTGTGGTGGGTGGGGGATGTGTGGGTAGGTGGGGGATGTGTGTCAGAACATGGTAAAATGTATTGTTTATGTTTACAATATTCATTTGACACTGTTTTTTTTTTTTCTATGTAAATATATCATCCACTATTGATGAACGAAAGATGAGTGATTGGAAGGGCCGAATGTAAGACGGGTCTGAGTGCCCAGTTTGCTACCCTTTGGAAATAAAGTTGTTTCGTTCGTTCGTTCCCACTAACTAACCCACCCACTAACTAACCCACCCACTAAATAACACACCCACTAACTAACCCACCCACTATCTAACCCACCCACTAAATAACACACCCACTAACTAACCCACCCACTAAATAACACACCCACTAACTAACCCTCCCACTAACTAACCCACCCACTAACTAACTCGCCCACTAACTAACCCACCCACTAAATAACACACCCACTAACTAACCCAGCCACTAACTAATCCAGCCACTAAATAACTCGCCCACTAACTAACCCACCCACTAAATAACACACCCACTAACTAACCCATCCACTAACTAACTCGCCCTCTAACTAACCCACCCACTAAATAACACACCCACTAACTAACCCAGCCACTAACTAATCCAGCCACTAACTAACCCACCCATTGTCTAACCCACCAACTAACTAACCCAGCCACTAACTAATCCAGCCACTAACTAACCTACCATTAACTAACCCACCCACTAACTAACCCACCCACTAACTAACCCACCCACTAAATAACCAACCACAAGAGAGAAGCCAGAACCTACCAGGTCCCCAACAATAGGAACAAACAGCGTAGTTGTGGCTGCATTGCTGGTCACCTGGGTGATGATGCCAACTATCACAGAGAGCAAAAATGCCGTAGCCCACATTGGAAGGGACGATAGAATTTCTAAGTTGTCTGAGACCCACATCGATAGACCGGAGACCTGCAATGTCCAAACAGTATATAGATATAGATAGATATATATACACACACACAGGAGTTAGTTGTTAGTTGCATGTTGGAATCAAGCCCAGTATTTATTGTCTGTTCGTGATATAGTAGGCACATTTTACCTTCGGTGGTTTGCTATTTATTTCTGAACGGCCGACTTTCATACCAGCAAAATCAACGCAGTGCGATCTGTTCCCGAAACACTGGAGGTGACTTCGAACCACGACCCCGTATGTCGGGGAGTTGTGCAGGTGCGTTCACCAAATTCTTGGTCATAGATCGGGTGGATGAGCCCAATTGAGAAGGCAAAAGCCATGGTGCACGGAAATGTAACTTAAAGACTAAATGGCAGGGCAGACCAGGCCCTAAGTCTAGGTCGGCAACTGGTCTAGGATCGAAGCTCCGATAGGCAGACAGTTAGAGCATGGCTTTACTGATCCGGCAACTTCTGCAGCTTGTCTTGTTCCAGATGTATTAGTGTGTCGTTGGAGTAAACTAGGCAGGCCGAGAGAAGGATCATGCAACATGGGCAACACATGGTCTCTACAATTCAGCCCAGGTTTTGTGCGATGGAGAGGTAACTCCATCCCTGATCCACGCTATGGGTTGTAGTTATGATGCTTTTTTTTAAAAGCCCAATGAACACACTATCGTCTGTTAAGTCGGCAAGATGTCAATGAAGAAGTGTGGGGGTACACTCGGGCAATGACGCAATTACTTCATACAGGATTCTCACAAACAAGAGAAAACACGATTCAAAGGCAACACGTGAAGCAAATGGCTAAAACAGTTTCACGGGCTGAACTAGCATCCTGATTCGGCATTCACTCATAGACCATGTATGGTAAAGGAGAACGTGACACCACAACCTCAAGTCTGAGAATGGAGGTGGAGGCGGTTACTGCAGCTTTCCGCTGGTTAGAGAACAAACTGTATACGCATGTTGTGATTATGACTGATTCACAAAGCATGCAGGCAAAGGTGAAGTCTAGCATGCTTCGTGCTGCATGGTATGCATCAATTCAGGTGTTGCGGGTTGTGAGCATTCGCTGGATCTTTTCTCTACGACACTCTGATGTGATTGAGTATTAACAAGCAGACAGATTGGCTGGTGCTGCATCATTGAGGGGTGGTTTGCATGATAGAGCAGATGTGGTGGAGGCCCTCTGGTAGTGAGTGAGCAATGCAGAAGAACAGATGGACTATCATGGTCTAGCGAGAATGCGGCAGCAAGGGGTGGTCAGAGGATCTGGTAGAAAATCGTGATTAAGAGGTAAAGGGAGATGGATATATAATCAGATTGTAACGGGCACCATTAGTACTAGGACCCTACGCTGGCTGTTGAAGATGGTAAATGAGCGCTTACTGGAATGCCCGGAGTGCAGTGATGTCAGTTCATAACTCAACTCAACTCATCTCAACTCACGGACAGAGTGACAGGCTTCAATTCAAGAATCAAAATTAGAGAAATATGTTGCTTTTTCTTCCCCCAAATTATGCTGGTGTGGTGGGAAACAAGCAGACGGACAGATTGGCTGGGTCTGTGTGCATGATAAGGCAGGTCTGGTCGGGGCCCTAAGGGATCGAGTGTATAGGCCTGGAGAGAATGGTACTGCAAGAAGGGCTAGAGGATCTGGCCGATACTCCGAGGAAAGGCCAGTCGGACACATAATCAGACTGCTACCATTAGTATTGGGACTCTACGCTGGTTGTTGTAGATGAGGATGGAGCACTATGGGAATGTCTCGAGAGCCGTGATTCCGGTTCTTGACTCAACGCAGACTTGAGCCAGACCTCAAGGTAGATGTAGGGTACGAGTATTAGGCTCAGTTTTCTACCCCTTCTTCTGTAATTCGCTCGAAATGTATTGTCTATATCTGCAATGTTGTCTCTTTGATGTCCTTGGCGTAAATAATACAGGCATTGATATTGTACCATGGGAGCAAGTCGCCGCTGATCGCTTTGCGTAGAGGTAAAAGATCCGGAATAGAATAAAGGCAAAGGAGAAAATGACTGCAGACAGGTCACACATTAAGCGTATGAGACCTCTGGTGGTGCGTAATGGTAGAAATGACCATATGATCACATGCATCTTATGAACGAACATTTACCGCGCGAATTGTTCTTTCCGGTCACTTCGCTACCACGTGTGTGTAGTTATTATGCTTTCTTAAAGTCTTCTGTTCATTTTCCACAGCAATCAAATTTCCACTGCCATCAAGTTGCTTTTCAACTTGTCTGCTCATTGTCCACGTTCTAAATCCATACAAACGAACATGTCGCTTAAAAAGTCGTCAAGTCGGCAGGATCTACTTCATTGCACCGGGTTTTTATCCTATATGGCTCAGTCTCTTTCCGCAGCGCGGAAAACGTCGCACAAAGCACGAACTCCTTAGCTCCAGTGACGACTCTCAGGAATCTCCAAAAAAATGCACGCGTGAACCGAAGTACATGGCCCCGAATCGAACCCACAACCTTCTGAGCCCGAGTTAGACGGCTTGACCACTTCACCACAGAGACTCCCACATTTCTGCAGCCATCAGATGCTTTTCAGCTTGACTGCTCATTGTCCAAGTTTCACATCCATACAAAAGAACAGGCTCTATGTATCCCCTCAACACTCTTTTTCTCGTCTTCAATTGACATCTTTTTATTGGTCAGAATGTTTTTCATCTTGCTAAAGGCTACTTTCGCCATGGCGATTCTTGTTCTAATCTCTTCAAGGCACCTCCCATCAGATGTTATGACTGTTCCAAGATAATTGTATCGATTCACTTGTTGAAGAATATTTCCATTTACTTGTATATTACATTGTGGCACTTCTTCCTTCCTAGTGACGACCATAACCTGAGTCTTTTTACAATTTACTTCTAACCCCAGTTGCTCACTGTGTACAACAACCGCATCTACTAATTGTTGCAGGTCCTGCGCATTGTCTGCAGTTAATACTGTATCATCTGCATATCTAATGTTATTGATGTTTCGTTCTCCAATGCTGATTCCATTTATATCCTCTACATTTCTGAAAATATTTTCACTGTATAGGGAAAAAAGATCTGGAGACATCACACATCCCTGCCTAACACCTCTCTTAATTGGCTGATACTGTCCCACTTCATTATCAATCCTTATGGCAGCTTGTTGTTTCCAATATATGTTTTTTATAAGTCTAATGTCTTTCCCATCAATTTGTAGATTTGCAAGCATATCCACCATGTTGACATGTCTAACTCTATCAAAAGCCTTTGTATAGTCAATAAAGCAAAGATGTATATCCTTGTTTACTTCTATAGCACGTTCAATAACTGTTCGCAGCATATACACAGCATTTAATGTACCCTTTCCTTCTACAAACCCACATTGTTCTTCCCCTATTTCAGGTTGTATCTTCTTCCTCACTCTTTGCATGATAATTCTTAGCAAAATCTTTGTGATGTGACTCATTATACTAATTGTTCTATGTTGATCACATTCCAAGGTTCCTGATTTCTTTGGGATTGCAATAAATACAGAGTTACATAATTCAGGAGGTATATCTCCAGTATCATATAATGTGTTCATCAGCCTGGTGACTTGCTCTAGTCCAAATTTTTCTAAGGCTTTAATCATTTCTGTTGTGATGTTATCTGCACCTGATAAATGATAAAGCAGTGGAATGTTGTACAGATAGTTTCGGCAATTCACAAATGATAAGGCAGTGTAATGGTGTTCAGACAATTTCGGCAAATCATAAATGATAAGGCAGTGTAATGATGTATAGAAAGTTTCGGCTAATCGTAAATGGCATCATTGTGATGATGTACAGATAGTTTCAGAAATTCATAAATAAGGCAGTGTAATGATGTACAGATAGTTTCAGAAATTCACAAATAAGGCAGTGTAATGATGTACAGCTAGATTAAGCAACTCATAAATAAGGCAGTGTAATGATGTACAGCTAGATTAAGCAACTCATAAATAAGGCAGTGTAATGATGTACATACCTCACAGGCCTCGGCCATGGCAAAGCCACCACCCATGAGAAGCAGGACCCCCCACGCCATATTTCTGTTGACGGAAGCCCAGTCCAGTAGAGGTACGTAAACTTGGTCCTCTTCACTGGTGCCAGCTGGGATATAATTGAGTGTTACAGTAATAGATGACACTGAACATGATGTCATCGATACACGTTACAATAATAGATGACACTGAACATGATGTCATCGATACACGGTTCTGGTAAATACGTTTATAAACCAGTCAGATTTAGATGAAAGATGTGTTGGCCAATATTTTAAGAGACCAATCATATTTTGATGGATGATGTTCCCCCATTTGGGGTATAGGACATTCATCACACATTACGGCGTAGGACCTCATCGCCCATTTATGCATAGGACCTTCATCTCCCTTTGGGGCATAGGATCTTCATCCCTCATTTGGGCATAGAACATTCAACACATATTAGGGCATAAGACTTTCATCACCCATTGGGGCAAAGGATCTTTATCCTCTATTGGGGCATAGGACATTCATCCCTCATTGAGTATAGAACAGTCGTCACACATTAGGCCATAGGACTCTCATCCTCCATTAGGGCATAGGACTTTCATCCCCCTTTAGGGCATAGGACTTTCATCCCCAATTGGGGCATAGGACTTTCATCTCCCATTAGGGCATAGGACCTTCATCTCCCTTTGGGGCATGGGACCTTCATCTCCCATTAGGGCATAGGAACCTCATCCCCCAACAGGTCATAGGACTTTCATCCCCCACTGTGACATAGAACTTCTTTTTATATATCATGTTGCGTGGCATCGTGATCATGTCTGCCCACAGCCTTCTGTCTCGTGTACTGCCAATCTTCTTATAGTCTATGCCGTGTGGTGTTGGTGATCATGCCTGTCCACATCCTTCTGTCTTGTGGACTACCTATCATCTCTGATACTGACATTACTCCATGTCATGATGTTAAACTGTCCAGCCTCCTCTTTCTTGGTCTCCCCCTGCTACTTTTCTCCTCCACATTTCCCGTTGTTACGACATACTCCGGCTTTCCTCTTGTCATGACATGACAAAAGAATCTTGTGATGCGAGTAACCAATTCTCTTTGTGAGGTAACTTCGTTCAAGATATCTTTGTTGCTCTTTCTGTCTGTCCAAGGTGTTCTCATACTTCTTCTATAAAACCACATCTATACAGCGTCCACATAAATCCTCTCTTGTCTACCAAATGTCCATGATTCGCTTCCGTAATCAAAAATGGCGTAATAAAGCTCTTAAGAACTCTTGTCCTTATCTGTTAAACATTGCCTCAGTGAGTCATTTGTTATTGATTATTTTTTATGCGTTATAATGCTATTGTTCTTTTGTTGTCAAAAATTTGCTTCATAAGTGATGTTGAATGAAAGAATGTATGAGAGAAAATTGAGAAGAAGGGCAGAATGTCAGACGGGCCTGCGTGCCAAATTCTTAACCCTTTGAAAATAAAGATGTTTGATTTTCTATTTACACACTTACATTGCAGAAATTATTCTTCATCTTGTAAAATGCTACCTTTGCCTGGCCTGCACACAATGTCTATTCCACTTTTAATTGATAAAGTGTTATGGGATGATTAATCGCCTTAATCGACTTCCCATCTCTGCCATGGACTTATACATGACTGAAATGTTGTCATTGCGGTATAAAACAACATATCCGCTACCATATTAACAAATGTTAAGTCATAATGTGACACTCAACCTACTTCCCATTTTCCGCATCCATTTTTGTTTGGTCCAAACCTTGTGTTTATTTGGCAGTGAATCTGTTGTCTGTCCTACTACATCTTCTGTCTGCCGTTATTATAGTACCTAAATAGGTAAATAAGTTGACTTGTTTCAGATCGTTTCCATTCATTTTGGTAGATTGTTTCCATTCACTTTGGCCTTACATATGGTACACACATTGTCTGTATAAAAAGAATTACTTCTATTTTACTTCTAGATCTTCATAGAACTAGAAGTATGAAATTCCCTGCACGTACATTATAATAAACAACCAATAACTACTAATTAACAAGAAGAAGAGCACAAAAAATTTTTATTTTATTTTGCTCGCATATCCTTTACAGGACATCGCTGTCAACATCAGCATCTTTCAGCTGATTATTGATTTCTTGGCAAGTTTATGCTCAGTAGTTTGCCATTGCTTTCTGAGCGACCGGCTCACATACCCCGTAAGTTACCGTGGCGACGAGAACCGCCACCGATTCTCACGCACGTCACGTTACTCACGAGAGTATACGGGATTACGGAGAAAGTCGCTAACTTCTAGGCCAGGGAGATGGGCGCACAAACAATAGCAATAACAAAAACAAACACAGCGACAACAAAAACAAAATCAGCGACAACAAAACAACTGGTGCAACCCCCCCCCCCCAAAAAAAAAAAAAAAATAAATAAAATAAAATACACACACCACGCAAACATGACAGGACAAATTTTATGAAACAGTTAGATGCATTTACTTTACAGGACGTCGCAGTCAACCCCAAAATTTTATGACTATTTGTGATTTCTTGACACAGTTTACGTTCAGTAGTTTACCAATGCTTTCTGATCGACAGAAACTTATCATCATCATCATTTGCCATGCCGATAAGCGCGGGCGGTCATGTTTTGCCGTCTCACTCGATCACCAGAGTCGTGGATCAGCTCAGTGTTCTTGTCTCGACCATGCCAAGTGGCCAAGCCATCCAGGTATTTACTTCTCTATCCTGCCATTGTTCTCTTCCCCTCGATCTTGCCAGTTGTCACCAAGTTCTCCAATTTGTTTCTTCTCATAATGTGACCAAAAATTGTGGCTGTCTACGTCTAATTTCTCAGATCAGTTTACGGTTTTCATTTGTTTCTTGTAGGACTTGGTCATTGGTTTTTCTGTCTGTCCATGGTATTCTTTGCATTTTCCTCATAAAACAGATTTCCACACTTGTGTATTCGAACACTGTATGCGGGTTTACGCATTTCCTTCGTAACGCCTTCACCCCAGAGCCGGCAAATGACACCAACATTACAAGTTAAACAGCAGAGAGCCATTTCCTACGTATTTAGTATATATTGCTAGCCTTATTTTGTTATATAGGGAGTTTTTATAATGACTGTGCAGTGTTTGAAAATATTGCCGGTTCATGTTTTGTATTTACCCTCTGAAAAGTTCATGCAACATAATAGGTAAATACAAAACTTGGACCGGCAATACTTTCAAACACTGCACAGTCATTAACAAATACACCCTGTATAATTGTCACCCGATTATTTAATCAACATTACATCAGCCGCCTTTACGCCATATACCGTCTTCTGATACCCATTTAAGATTGTGTGCACCTGGTATCCAATAGAGATTCGAACATATGTTCTCCGGGCCTTCAGGTAAACGTGCCAGCCACAGGTCTACAGTGGCTGGCTCTCAAAGGACATAACGAGCAGAAACCCATGGGCAACAAGGACAGGCTCAAAAGAGAGCGAAACTCGAATCTAGTGCTTCCAATACGACGTGGACGGGGTCCATGCTTCGTACTGGAATACGATCAGCGTTGCCAGTACTGGAGGGCCCCGGTTAACGTCGGGGTTACGTTCTTGGAAAACGCAACTTTAAGTGAAACGACGCATAGCGAAACATGTGACGACGTTATGGCGGAACGTAGCGACCACATTGTGACAACGACGTTAACGCGAAACGACGTAAACCGAAGCGACTATAGCGGGGCCTTCCAGTAGTGGGTTGTGCTCAATCTTCAAACCTCAAATCACGAAACAACCAAACAAAGCAATTTGGATATGACACCTACAGATATCTGCGGACTTGGTCTGCGCCTTCCACATCTGAGACGGAGATCTCGCCGGGAAGATGAACAGTAAAATCGCGATAGCTATGGCTGGAGTGGAGTCTCCTACAAACCTGAAAGTAGATTAAACTTATGAAGTTAAAGGCCAAATAGGATCGACTTCATTGCTCTGGGTTTTATCCCATATAATTCGGTACTGTCTGACCAAAGCGTGACGCAGAGAACGAATTCCGTAGCTCCAAAAACGACCTCTTTAGGGGGTCTTCGGAAAGGAGCCCGCGGTTTTCTGATCATGATGCAAATCGCTTGACAATTTGGCCACGGAGACCCGCATATTACTGTACTACTATAGAATCAGTTACATTTAAAAATTTTAAATAACTTAAATGTGTACAATACTAATTACTAATGGCCAGACGGCAGAATATACCAACGTATAGCAAATACACTACACTACACTACACTACACTATTATACTACACTATCCTACGTTAGACTAAACTAGACTACACTACACTAACACTATACTATACTATATTATACTAGACTATCCTACGCTAGACTAGACTAGACTAGACTAGACTACACTACACTACACTACACTAGTATACTACACTATCCTACGCTAGACTAAACTAGACTACACTACACTAACACTATACTACACTACACTACAGTACAATAAACTAGGCCACACTACACTATACTCATTCATTCAGTAGCATGTCCTTTGCAGAACCTCGCTGCCATAACAACCTTCCGGAAAACCTCTCGGTCATAAGCAAGATGTCCCGCGTCTGATACACCCATCTGGAGATCATCCGCCACATCCTGCACCCATCTTCTCTTTGGCCTTCCTCTTCCTCTCTTCCCAGGCATATACCCCTCCATTATTGTTCGTCTCCAAACTTTCGTGACGTTTCAAGTGACCAAAATATTTCAATTTTCTTTGTATTATCGTCTTTAATAGCCAACCTTCTTCAACATTCAATTCTTGAAGTATGGATGCTACACTACACTAAACTACACTACACTACACTAAACTACACTACACTAAATTACGCTAAACTACACTACACTAAACTGCGCTACACTACACTACACTGCACAACATTACACTAAATTATACTGCACTACACTACACTACTCTTTGCTACACTACACTACACTAGCATACACAACATTACACTACACTAGCATACACAACACTACACTAGCATACACAACACTACACTACTCTACACTACACTAGCATACACAACACTACACTACTCTACGCTACACTACACTAGCATACACAAGACTACACTACTCTACGCTACGCTACACTAGCTTACACAACACTATGCTACGCTACATCACACTATACTATACAACGGTATACTGCACTAGACTACACTATACTACACTATGCTACACTACATTATACTATCATTATCTGCATTGCCAGCTTGCGTAAGAGTTTATGTCTCTCCACAGATCTCGGTCTTTGGTGTTCGGGATCAAATCTGCTGATGATATTCCTCTATGTCACGGTCTCAGTCCATCCAGCGTCATTTCTCTTGGCTTTATCTCTGGCTCTCTTCTCCTCGATCTTTCCAGTTGTCACGATGTTCTCCAATTTTTCTCTTCTCATCACATGACCAACGAGAGATGTATGTTTGTTTCTTATAGTAGTATATAATATTCTTGCCCTAATTTCTCATTGACCTTCCATGATTGGTTGTCATATGGCAAAACAGATTCTATATAGTATTTAAACACTCTCTTTCTTACATCCAATGGTAGTGACTTATTGCATAAGATACTTTTAACTTTCTTCTTCTTCTTTCTCCTTCTTCTTCTAGCTTCTTCTTCTAGTGATTACCCATGAGCTGAAGTATCCAGTACAGACTATGTATGACCTAACTGTATTAACCTTTCCAAGAACACACGTATCTGTCTTTCTGTTCTACAATAATCTAATATTTTCCAACAGGAGTCTGGATTCTCTTGTGCACGTCTTTTATTATGTGCCTCTTACATTTCATCTGTCTTTACCGTGTGGTTTGGATAAGTGATCAAACTACATCTGCATGTCACAATCACATTTAGACATAATAATAATAATATTAATATTAATAATAATATTAGTAGTAGTAGTAGTAGTAGTAGTAGTAGTAGTAGTAGTAGTAGTAGTAGTAGTAGTAGTAGTAGTAGGTAGTAGTAGTAGTAGTAGTAGTAGTAGTAGTAGTAGTAGTAGTAGTAGTAGTAGTAGTAGTAGAGCAGCACTAGTAGTAGTATAGTAGAAGTAGCTGTTGTTATTGTTGTTGTTGTTGTTGTTGCTGTTGTTGTCGTAGTAGTAGTAATAACAATAATAACAATATTAATAATAGTAGTAGCAATAATGATACTAATGGTTCGGCCACATAGCTAAATTACTAACTACCAGTATGCAAACAAGCAATGAGGTTCAGACCAAATGGAACCAGAAGAAGAGGCCGACAATGTAAACGATGAACGAACGAACGAACGAACAAACTTTATTTTCAAAGGGTTAAGAATTGGGCACGCAGGCCCGTCTAACATTCTGCCCTTCTATCACTCTCTTTCATACATTATTTCATTCACACATCATTCAAGGCTATCAGAGAACAGCAACAATATAAAAGATATGCATTATAAAGGCATGGGCAAAATGCGAACATCAATACTATACGACTTAGTAATATTAGCTAATGGTGTGACACTTGTTATTAGCCATGTGGAATATACTGGCCTACCAAAATGGGACTGGCTGTTATACTAAGGTTTTGTTATTATTATTATTTGTATTATTAAGGGGGAAGATAATCCGTACTGAGATAGTGTTCGAATAATTTGCGATTATATGTATAGGGATTGGTAATGTCTTTGATTTCTTGTGGAAGATTGTTCCACAGCTGAGCTGCAGAGTACGCTAAGCTTGTTTTGTATAAGTCAATCCTAGGCTTTGGAATGTGTAATATATTTAATCGTTTACTGTGTCTAGCATTATATTTAAACAATGGCCAAAGGTAATTTGGGGCATTCCGATGTAGGATTTTGTGAATTAGTTTAGCCTTATTGAAAAGCAGGCGTTTGCGGAGTGGTAGTAACTGAAGGCGTTTATGCAGGCTAGGATTGTCAGATAAATGTTTGCTATAAATTAGACTCATGGCCCGTTTCTGGAGTGAGTAAAGTCGCTTGGTGCTTGAATTAGAACAACCGTCCCAGATTGTAGAGCAGTAGTCAAAATGTGTCTGTATATGAGAAGTATAGAATATTTTCCTTGTGTCCTCATCAAGGAAATTTTTGATTTTGGCGAGTTGGTAGACTTTTTTCGCTGTTTGTTTAGTGAGCGCTTGAACGTGGGAATTAAAGGTTAGGTTTCTATCAATGATTAGGCCTAATGTTTTGTGCTCAATTACACTTTCTACTGGCATGTTATCGATGTGAAGTTGAAGTGATGTGTGTGAGTTTAGAGTTTGAAGTCGTTGTCTGGTTGTTAATAACATTGATTTTGTTTTAGTGATGTTAATTTGCATACGATTTGCATAGCTCCACCTAACTACATTATTTAATTCTTGTTGCAAAGACGACTCCAGCAAAATACAGTTTTCAGCGTTTGAATACATTGTACAGTCGTCTGCAAATAGATCGCAGGACGACGAAAGATGCAAAGGTAGATCGTTAATATGTATGGCAAATAATAGAGGGCCAAGAATAGAGCCTTACGGTACTCCAATATTGAAGGTAGTGGTTTGAGACAGAGACTTATTATGTGATACTACTTGCTTTCTGTTTGATAGAAAAGATGTTATTAGAGTGACTACATTAGGGCCAATTTTCATTGTCTCAAGTTTTTTGATTAAAATAACATGGTCTATCATATCAAATGCTTTACTGAAATCAATAAACACAGTTCTACATAGACTGGTGTTGTTTATATTCTGGTGCCAATTTTCTATCATGTTTGTTAGGGCCGTATGGCAAGAATATTTAGGTGGAAATCCTGATTCACTGTCAACAATAAGCTTGTTGCGAACTAAATACTTTAATGTTACTTTATGGATGTGTTTTTCTAGTGGTTTAGATAGTGATGATAGTAAGGAAATGGGTCTGTAATTTTTCGGGAGACCATTGTCCAATGTACCAGATTTAAGAAGAGGGTATAATTTAGCGATTTTAAGAGCTGATGGAAAGTGGCCTTTGGTGAGACACTGATTATATACATAGGCTAGTGGTATACAGATGACTGGCGCAGCACAACGGATAATCCGGTTGCTGATTCCATCTAAACCAGATGAAGTTGCGTTTTTTAGGTTACTGAGGTAAGTGAATACTTCAGTGATTGTCATTAGCGGTATGTCGGAAAGAATATCACGGGAGCATCTGCTCGCGCAAAACGATGTCAGTAAAAATAAGTTGCAAGGAGAATAAGGTATTGAAGCCTTCAACTGGTCAATGACAGTTTGAAAAAAATTACTGAATTGGTCGCATGTAATATGATTTGATGGTAAAGAATTTCGGAAGTTATACTTGTTTGTCAAGTTGTTAATTGCCTTCCATATATCCTTACTATCTGTTTTATCCATTACTAAGTTCTTAAGTTCTTAAGTTCGAACAGAGGGAATAGCAGAGTCTATGGCAATCTTGATATATGAAGCCCATAAACGGGCACTCTCCCTCTGTTTATGCTTCACCTCGACACAGCAAAGTATAAGAGGAACAAGATGAGATGAGATGTATTGAGATGATGACATGAGATGAGATGATGCGATGAGATGATACGATGATGAGATAAGATTATGAGATAATGAGATGAAATTATGAGATGATGAGACGATGAGATGATATTATGAGATGATATGATGATGAGATGAGATGCGATTATGAGATGATGAAATGAGATGCGATTATGAGATGATGAGATGAGATGAGATGAATAATAATAGACTGTCCTACCGCAGTTTTCTGCCACGTCTCTGTGATGTGGTAGCGCCATCATATGTTCTAGCTCTCTGAGCAAGAAGAAATACGTGGTCTATCTTATCTTCACTTTGACAAGAGACGAGCCCCAGCGCCGAACCCGTGCCAGCCAGTACTTGTAGCATTACCATGGAGAGGTCAGTGTGGCCGAATGGATAAGAGCGCGGATTCTTAATCATCCAGAATACTGAATTACAAGTACCTCTGAAGTCGAAGTTTTCACCCCTGATGGCGAGGGACACTTAACAGAGAAAAACTAACCCACACGCAAAATTCAGTCCAGTGCTACTAGAAGTAGTGTGTATGGTCTACGCTTGATTTCAAAGTGAGCCAGAGCAACAACAAAACCAACGCAGTTACCTAGCAGCTTCTCTAGAGGGCTGGTGACATTTAGACTTACCCTGGTTTAAACAAATCGCTCCAACCTGGAATGAATCCTGGCTTTCTGGCCACCCAAAGTATGGCCAACAGAATGAAGTTGACCATGACCACAATCTCTGGAAATCTGGAAAATAAAACATGAACTGAAGTAAAGTTAGTTGCATATTCTTCACAGAACGTCGCAGGCAACCCCATCATTGTTTAGCAGTTTGTGATTTATTGGCAAGTTTACGTTCAGTGACTTGTCATTGCTTTCTGAACGACAGGCACACATACAATTGTATGAAATCTAGCGCAAGGCGGACTGCTGCCAAATGACTCGCAGCTTTGTATCGAATATGATATGCAGGATTACAAATTGCGTTCATAACACCTTCGCCACAGAGCCGGCCATGGAAATAAAGTGTTGTAATATTTCACCACCGATTGTTTACTTGTACACGTGACTAGTCATGTTGCGTTACTAAAGATCTCGGCTCCTTGTTAATACATCTATTGAAACACGCAGGCCTATACAAATGGCCATGTCCAGATCCATTAGTAGGAACGCCAGGTATGATTCTACGTTGAGTTGAGCTAGGAACCGATATCACTGCACACAGGACTTTCCCGTAGTGTCCCGCCCCTCGCACAACAGCCAGCGAAGAGTCACACTGCTAATTCGTTCCAACCCTATCTGATTGAAAGTTCTCCTAGTCTTCCCTCTCATTTTTGAGATTCTTCCGAACCCCTGCCCAGCAATATCATTCTTTCCACATACGGGTTCTCCATCTTCTCCACCAAGTCCCACAGGCACTCGACTACCTCTCCCTTGCCCATAGGTAATCTACCAAGCGGTGCATTTCCTGCCAGCCTATCAGCCTGTTCATTCCCCGGCACTCCCGCATGGCCAGGGCAAAACATCCATACAATTCATACAATATGTGACCTCTGAAGCGTCTGATTCTAAATCTATCAGAAACCTATAACATCATCAGCCCCTGTGAGTCAGATCAGAGGTAGTGAGAATCATCGTTGACAAAACATACATTGGAAAACAATATGGTCTGACAGCTGGGCAGAGATGCCATCAATGGAACATCACAGTAAACGTGGAGATATTAGAACAAGTAAAAAATTTCTCCTATGCTGGACATGTAATACCAGATGATGGCAGAAGTATAACAGAAGTCAACAAGATAACAGGAATTACCAACAATGTTTTCAAGAAAATAAAAACAGTATTAACTATTACCATCTAGAGACATTAACAACGCATTGAAAATGAAATGAGAATTGTTAAATGTGTGTGTATGTGTGTGTGTGTGTGTGTGTTTGTGCGTGTGTGTGTGTGTATATATATATATATATATATATATATATATATATATATATATATATATATATATATATATATATATATATATATATATATATATATATCTTCTTCTTCAGCGTTCCGAGCCATTGAGGTTCTTTGCTGCAGATACAATCCGTCTCCATTCGTCTCTCTGGTTGACCTTCTCTTGCCAGTCGTTGATTCCAAGTGCTTGTAGGTCTGTATATATATTATCTCTCCACCGTCTTCTTGGTCTATCTCGGGGTCTACGGTCATTTATTTCCCGAGTGTAAGCGAGTTTTGTTTCCCTATTTTCTTCCATTCTTTCTATATGCCCTAGCCACTGTAGTCTATTAGCCTTCATGATACCAGTGATTAGCGGTGACTTAAACAGATCATAAATGTCTTTGTTACTTCTTCTTTTCCACTCTCCACTTTGTGTATCCCTAATGGGTCCAAAGATGCGTCTTAAAACTTTGTTCTCAAAGGTTTGTAACAAGGCTTCGTCTCCTTTCGTTGTACTCCAGGTTTCAGAGCCATACAGCACAACTGGTCTGATCAGTGTTTTGTATATTGTGATTTTGGTGTTACGAGATAGCGCATTTGATTTTAGTAGATGTTGTAGTGCATAGTATATCTTATTTCCAGAATTGATTCTAGTTTGTATTTCTTCCCTTATGATGTTGGAGCAGTTGAAGATTGTACCCAGGTATTTGTATGTTTCCGTTCTTTTAATGGTCATATTATCTATTTGTATGTGGCCAGAGTTTTTAGCCATTCCTTCTCTTGAAATTACCATATATTCTGTCTTATCTTGGTTGATAACCAGCCCCATCTGTTGGGCTTTTTCCTTTGAGTCAGTCAACATTTCCAATGTCTTTTGTTCATTTTCCCCTATAAAATCTATATCATCTGCATAACCAAGCAGCTTGGATGTTCCTCTAATATCACATTCCTCCTTTACCTTCCTTACAACTTTCTCTAGAGCCAGATTGAAGAGTAGCGGCGATAGTGCATCACCCTGTTTCAAGCCAGATGTTATTTGAAAAGGGTCTGATTTCCTGCCTTTATATGTTACTATATTATAAGTATCTTCCATGCATAGTCTGGTCATGTTGATTAACTTCCTTGGTATTCCAAATTCCTGCATAGCATTCCATAGACTATTCCTATGGACACTATCATAAGCCTTTTTAAAATCCACAAAAATGTTATCGAGATCTCTTTTATATTCCCAATTTTTCTCGGCTATTTGTCGTAAGATAAATATCTGATCTATTGTTGATCTGTTTTGTCTAAAACCCGCCTGGTAGTCACCTAATATGTCTTCTGAATATGGTTTTAGTCTATTTAGTAATACTGCGGATAGTATCTTATAGCTTGTGGACAGTAGTGATATTCCTCTATAATTTTCACATTGGAACTTGTCTCCTTTCTTAAAGATAGGTATCAATAATGACTGTTTCCAGTCATGGGGTAAGTCTTCTGTCCTCCAGATTTTTATTATTAGTTAGCATAGCTTTTGATGTAATGCATGGCCACCTGCCTTTATAAATTCAGCAGCAATTCCATCAGCCCCAGTCGCCTTATTGTTTTTAAGTCGTGTGATTACATATAGGATTTCTTCAAATGCAGGTTCTTCAATCTGTGGTTCACACGTTAGAACCTCTTCCTGTAGGAAAGTGTTACTTGGAGATTCACAATTTAGTAATTCAACAAAATATTCTTTCCATGTGTTGCACATTTCCTCATTGGTATTTATCATATTCCCATTTTTGTCTTTTAAACCATATGTGTTGTGTTGGTGCCCTCGTTTCATTGACTTCAGTTCTTTAAAAAACTTTCTGGATTCGTTTTTCTGGTGATTAGTTTCGATTGCTTTGATTATATTACTCATATATTCTCGCTTCTGCTGTCGAACTATTTTTGTAGCCTCTTTACATGCATTTCTATATTGCTCTTCCTTTTGGATGTTGTTGATGTCATTTAACCATAAATGTCTGGCATTCTTTTTCCTAATGACTGCTTCTTCACATTTTTGATTGAACCATCTGTTCTTTCTATGCGTGGTTAACACACCGAGACATTCTTCTGCGGTAGAATGAATTGTATTCTTGATGTTCAACCAAGTTTGGTCAACGCATTCCTCCAACGGGTTTTGCAGTTTCAAGTTTACATTTTATTTCATCTGTAAATTTCTCTTTGACTGTAATTTCTTGTAGTTTTTCTCTGTTATATGTTGGGTGTAATCTTTGTAATTTAGTATAGAAAGCTCTCTTAAGTTTTATTTTAAATTTTGCTCCAACGAGGAAGTGGTCGCTGTGGCACTCAGCTCCTCTATAACTTCTAACTTGTTGTATGTTTGATGCATTTCTATTGTTAATTAAAATGTGATCTATTTGATTATAGGTTCTCTTGTCACATGATTTCCAAGTTTGTTTGTGTATATCCTTTCTTTGTAGTCTGGTACTGCTAATCTGCAGTCCTTTGGCTTCTGCCAGGTTGATGACTCTCCATCCATTATAATTTGAAGTTGTATGTAGGCTTTCCATACCGGCCACTTTTTTATGAGTTTGCTCTCTACCTATTTTTGCATTGAAGTCTCCCAGCACAATCAGGATGTCCTGATTGGGGATTTCTTCTATGACATCTTCCAAATCATTATAAAAGTCTTCTTTAACGTCATCACGTTTCTCTTCAGTAGGTACATGTACATTAATCATCGTTATATTTTTCTATTTACCTTTTATTCGTAATTTACTAATTCTGTCATTAACAGCTTTAAAGTTAGAACGTTCCCCATAACTCTTTTTTGCTGACAAAACCTGTTCATAATTCATGTTTATTTTGGATCTTTCCTCCATATATTACAATCATTCCATTTTGCTCTAAAGTACCCTCTCCTGGCCACCTTATTTCTTGAATTGCTGTTATATCCATTTGATATTCAACCAGCTCCCGGGTTAGTTCTTCAGCCGCTCCAGCTCGATATAGTGTCCGTACATTCCATGTTCTAAATCTCAAGAGTCTTTAACGTTCCGAGATTGTTGTCCAAATAAGTCAGTCCGAATTCGAGGCTTATGTAGCTGTTTCGTAACAAAATTGGTTTTACAAAGGTGGGGATGTTAACCCCACGCTTCAACCCCCAACCTGGAGGACCAGGGTGTTTCTCTTTGTCTGCTCTCTACCCTTTGACCTGTCCGGCTTGGGAAGCCCTGCTGGTAGCTACGCTACCGCTGGCATAGCTATCAGGGTCATTGAGAAACTCAAGCTCCCCCACCACGACAAGGTGGAAACACCAAACGTAATTCAAATATATGCCTCAACAGGAGAGTCTGCTTCAAAGAAATGTAAAAATTCAGAAACATAATAGGGGACTTCAATGCAAAAATAGGAAATCAAGGTGATAGATACACAGTAGGAAACTATGGTTTGGGAGAGAGAAACGAAAGAGGATACTTGTAGAGTGGGCAAAAGAGCAGGAAATGATTGTAGGAAACACCTGGTTTAAACAACACCCTAGAAGATTATGGACATGGAGGAGTCCTGATAGCAGGATTAGAAACCAGACTGACTACATTTTGATTAGCAGAAGGTTTCGAAATGAGTTAACAATAGCCAAAACAGTTTCCAGTGCTGACTGTTATAGTGACCACAGATTACTTACAGGTACATTGAGGGTAAAGTTAAAGAAAGTCAAGTATATAACAGGAAACACTAAATATGATCTGTGTGCATTCAGAAATGACATAGAAATACAAAACAAATTCAACATAGAGGTAAAGAACAGATCTGATGCATTGTCTGATCTAGAGATCCTATTTCAGGGTGTGGATGATCAATGGGAAATGTTGAAGAATTTAATCAGTTTAGCAGCAGAAACAACTATTCCAAAATTAATAAAGGTAAGAAATGGATGACTGAAGAAATTTTACAACTAATGGAGACAAGAAGACTCAACAAAAATAATCTTGCCAAATATGAAGAAATTCACAGACAAGTCAGAATATTATGTAAGGAGGCAGAAGAAGCAGGGCTTGAGAAAAATTGCATAACAATTGAAAAACAACAGAATAGTCAAAATACCAAATTAGTGCACAAAAGAATTCAGGAACTGACTAATAAAAGAACAAGAACATCAACATGTTGCCTAAAAACTAAAGATGGCAAAATCATAATATAAAAAGGTCAGATTCTACATGAATGGTCAGATTATGCGAAAAACCGTTATGATAATAAACAGATGAACAGTATGATATTCAATTTAATAATGAAGGACCGCCAGTTTTGGAGATGGAGGTTCGGAATGTTCTTAAACATATGAAAGCTGGCAATACCCCCGGTTCAGATAACATCACAAAATAAGTGATTAAACCTTTAGATGAATATGGAATAGACCAAGTCACCAGACTGCTGAACACATTATATGATACTGAAGATATACCTTCTGAATTATGTAATTCTGTATTTATTGCAATCGCAAAGAAATCAGGAGCCTTGGAATGTGATCAACATAGAACAATTAGTATAATGAGTCACATCACGAAGATTTTGCTACGAGTTATCATGCAAAGAGTGAGAAAGAGAATACAGCCTGAAATAGGGGAAGAACAATGTGGGTTTGTAGAAGGAAAGGGTACAGTAAATGCTGTGTATATGCTGCGATCAGTTATTGAATGTTCTATAGAAGTAAACAAAGATATACATCTTTGCTTTATTGACTACACAAAGGCTTTCGATAGAGTAAAACATGTCAACATGGTAGATATGCTTGCAGACCTACTTATTGTAATATACAAGTAAATGGGAATATTCTTCAACAAGTGAATCAATACAATTATCTCGGAACAGTTATAACATCTGATAGGAGATGCCTTGAAGAGATTACAACAAGAATCGCCATGGCGAATCATCTTTAGCAAGATGAAAAACATACTGAACAATAAAAGGATGTCAGTTGAAACGAGAAAAAGAGTGTTGAGGTGCTACATAGAGCCTATACTTTTGTACGGATGTGAAACTTGGACAATGAGCAGTCAAGCTGAAAAACATCTGATGGCTGTAGAAATGTGGTTTCTGAGGAGAATTCAAAGAATTCCTTGGGCAGACAGAAAAACAAATGACCAAATACTACAGGAGACAAATGAAATTCGTAAAATGGTTAGAGAAATTAGACGTAGACAGTCAAAATTGTTTGGACATGTTAGGAGAAGAACTGAATTGGAGAACTTGGTGACAACTGGCAAGATCGAAGGGAACAGAGCAAGGGGAAGACGGAGAAGTAAATACCTGGATGGCTTGGCCACATGGCATGGTCGAGAAGGAACACTGAAATGATCCACGACTCTGGTGATCGAGTGAAATGGCGAGTCATGACCGAACACGCTTTCCGGCATGGCACATTATATATATATATATATATATATATATATATATATATATATATATATATATATATATATATATATATATATATATATATATATATAAATGCATCTTGTCTGGTGTGTATTCTGCTGAATCCACAAAACATAAAGTAATAGAATTACTACTCCAAGATGAACAATGTAAGAAAGCAGCGAAATATACCAGACAATAAATGTTGCAATCTAATGGATGTCTTCATGTTTGAAATTTACTACGGAAAAACAAGATGTTGGATTTTTTTCTGTCGGGGGCAAAATGAAAATCCTAACCTGCACAGTTCGCGGCGACTGCATTAGCCAGGCGGCCTTTATTCCTCAGGCTCAAAGACCCCTCTGCCATACACCGAAAGGTACTATATTGGCAGTAAATGACAGTTTTGACAGTTGTAAACATGGTTGTGAACATGTAACGCGATAGTTTAACATATTTGATTGTCAAAATATATCTGTTATGTCTTTAGCGGGTGTTAGTTTTGAGTCGAATATGTTATTCATACTTAAACTAAGATTGGCATTCTTCAATTCAAACATCGAAGATTGAGAGCATCTGCTGGATTTTTTTTTCCACAGGACATGCTGGTGTGTTGGGAAATGAGCAGAAAGATAGATTGGCAGATGTAATCGGGACCCTTTTGGATCATGTGTATAATGCAGTAGAACACATAGATATTCGCGGACTGGAGTGAATGGTGCTGCAGGGAGTGACCAAAGGATATGAACGACAGGCAGGACTTGGGGGAAAGGCCTGAAAGAAGACCATATTCAGACTGTTATTGGTGCCATTAATATTGGGACTCTTCGCTGGCTGTTGTAGATGAGGACGGAGTCCGTATGAGAATATCCCAAATGCTCTAATGTGAGTTCTTGACTCAAGTTCCTACAATCACATACAACTGAAATAACAACAAGATCTTACGACATCGATCCCATGTTTTTGTATTCCTCTCTCAAGGATGCTTGGACTTTTGCATAGGACGTTGTATCTTTCTTCCAAAACTGGAGACACCTTGGGTAGAGAAAAACAGTTCATGATTTTACTAACACCCAAGGAATTAGTTCGTTAGTTAGTTAGTTAGTTGACAGATCATTCTCATTACACAATGAACCATTCAGACCATAAGTTCTCGGATCCCCTCCTCAGCAAATCCAGTACAGTAGCGTGTGGTGGCTCACGACACCAGTTCTGTGTTGGTTTATTAATCGTCTTTGGTTTCCTGCATATTGCTCTTGTATGGCCACACCTCTTTTAACTTGCTGTTCTCTCAGTCTGACCATGGTTGTAGATTCACAGTCATCACTTGGTTCTCGCATACGACTTCCTGTCAGCCTGCTCATTTCCTTGTACAACCGCATGCCCTGGCAAGAAAATGAAACTAATATTTGTCAGCTGTGATCACTCCAGAGGCAACAACCACCGTCTTCAGACCAACCCCACCTCTATCTTCCTGAGCATGCTCATAGAGTCACTAAGGAATCACGCTTATGTAAAGGTATGTGTCTCGAACCATGTTGTTGCTTTACTTACTGCCATGACATCCATAGTCAGACACCCAAAAAATGTATACGATTAAGACTATGATGTCGGTTCTTAACGCAATTAAACTCTGATAATAGCTTTTAACGCCAAAAAACAATATCCAATGGATAGTTCGAGCAATCTCATGATTCCTGCAACACTCTTACAGACATTCTGTCATTGCCAGCCTTGATTCTTGCCATAAGATCACAAGTGTTTATAAACTGATTCAGTGCTAAACGAAAAAGTATGTTTGAACCAAACATGGTACACACTCAAATGAATAAGTATTATCATGTAAATGTTTGTTCTCTGAGCACTGAAATTGGGGAAGATACTAAGAAACAAAACAAATAACACGATATCCTTAGTATGGCGATATATCGTACTTCTGTCCAAATGAGAATTCACATGTGGCGATATATTATCCTTTTGCACTGAATCAACTAATTCAGTATTTAGCCTATCGTCTAACATTCTACCAATCAAATGGCTCACCTTTCACATAAGGAACGAAGGAGAACTCTGGTACATATTAATAGAGGCTTACCGGAATCCTTCCGAATATAACTGCATCGAGATCCACAAGAAAATGAAGAGAATAACTGACATCGGCAGGCCCACTAGCAACCAATTGGCGAAGTCAACAGGGTTCTTGGCGTCCATCTTCATGTAAAGACTAAACGTGAAAGAAAGGGAAGGAAATGTAATGAGAATATATTGTAGAGAATTATACATTGATGGTCTTATGTGGCCGTGACACTTATTGTTGTAAGGGTTAACTAAGAAATAAATGAACGAACGAACGAACGAACGAACGAACGAACGGGTGAATTTCATTTTCAAAGGGTCACAAATTGGGCACGCTGGCCCGTCTTGAATTCGGCCCTTCCAACCACTCATCTTTCGTACATCAGTTATCTGTCGTGCATGTTAAAGTCACAAAGGAAAAACATTCACAAATGAATGCTATGAACATAAATAATGCATATTACGATGTTATTAGACTATATCGTCGTCGTCGTCTCTCTCTCTCTCTGCTTCTCTCTCTCTCTCTCTCTCTCTCTCTCTCTCTCTCTCTCTCTCTCTCTCTCTCTCTCTCTCTCTCTCTCTCACGCTCGAATATCCTCGTTCACACTTAAAGTGAGGAGTGGTAAGCCTTGTTGTAAAGGCTGCAGTTAGTTAGTTAATAAGTTAGTTAGATATTAGTTAGTTAATTAGTTAGTTAATTAATTAGTTAGTTAGTTAGTTATCTAGTTAGTTAGCGAATTGCTTTGTTAGTTAGTTAGTTAATTAATTAGCTAGTTATTTAGTTGATTAGTTTGTTAGTTAAATGTTAGTTGCATATCCGTTTACGGAGGTCGCATCAACCTCAGCATTTTGATGCTGTTTGTGATCTCGTGGCAAGTTTAAGTTCAGTAGTTTGCCATTCCTTTTTGAAGTTGGACGGCAAAGGGTCACCCCAATATACTCGGTTCCTGTACCAGTGAATATCACACATATGCTCCTCACTGCCCCATTTGGTAGCAGAAATGAACGGTAGGTGTGTCCGACTTCGGCAGGCGAGGTTTCCTTCATCTAGACAGATTCCACCCAAGGTAACGGAATCTGTATATGCTTGGGTAGCTTGTTGCTCATAACAACTTTGTCAGGACATTAGCATTACCGCCTGCTCTGTACTATTTCCCGCTATAAGAAATATTTTAGCCTGTGTCAGACAGATTGATGGGAAGACAGACAGGAAGTGAGGAAGACAGACTGACAGGAAGTAAGAAAGATAGACATACAGGAAGTCAGAAAGACTGACACATGGGAAGTAAGAAAGACAAACATATATGAAGTAAGAAATACAATAAGACAGACATATAGAAAATATGAAAGAAAAACAGACAGACGGGAAGTAATAAAGGCACAAACAAGAAGTAAGGAAGAAAGGAATAAAAACAGCCAAGCAAGTAGTCAAACATGTTGATGGAAAGACAGGCACACATGACGTAATAAAGACAGATATGCAGGAAGTAAGAAAGACAAACAGACAAACAGGTAGACAACAGGAAGACAGACAAAGAGACAGATAGACAGACAGGCAAAGACAGAAAGACAGACAGACAGACAGACAGACTACTCACACATCCGATAAGCCTTTAAAGATGACATTTGGCGGGGTTCCAGTTAAAGTGGCCATACCTCCTATATTTGAACTGAAGGCAACGGCTAGAGAGAATGTCTTTGCGAAGCCGAGAAATTTCTTCTCTTTCTCCGCCCTGTTGACTATCACACTGAAACAGAAAACTTGTTGGTCATCATCATCATCATCTTCATCATTATCATTATCGTCGTCATTATCTTCCACTGTTGCCGACAAGTGTCGTGGGGAGAAATAATTGGCGTTAACTTGTAAATGAAGAGTTGAGTTGACTTGGGTTGAGCTAAGAACCGACATTACTGCACTAAGGACATTCCTTATACATACGCATATACGCGCTCCGTCACCTCGTTCAACAGCCAGCGAAGAGTCACACTACTAATCGTTCCCACCGCTATCTGATTGAAAGATCTCCTGATCTTCTCTCTAAGTTTTGGGTTTCTTCCAGAATCCCTGCTAATCCCCCGCAATTTCGTCCTTTCTACATACGGGTTCTCAATCTGTTCCTCCACCTTCTCCACCTGGTCCCACAGACGTCCCACCATGTCACCCTTGTCCATAGGTAATCTACTACCAGGAGTTGCACTCCTTTCCAGCCTATCAGCCTGTTCATTCCCCTACACTCCTCCATGACCAGGGCAGAATATCCATACATTCTCACAATATGTTAAGGATGAACCTACGACAGGTCTAGCAAATCAGTGGGGAATTTATTTGTTCACGTGCTACTACTGCTCAAGAATTGTGGAAGAAATTGAAAGAGAAGCGTGACTCTATCAGCGCTCGCACCGGAAACACACAGAACAAACGAACAACAACTTGTTGGTATAACAATGAAATCAAACGAACCTCTTACTCGCCTTAAAACTCATTGGGTATATGGTGCTAAACCCATGTTTCTATAGAACAATCGGTCCTCGGTGGGTGATGTGGTCAGTACACGGCCATTGCCTTTACTCCCCAAGACATTTCCCAGCACCCGTTTTAGTTGCGGATGTCAAGTGAATTTTGACAATTCGATTATGGCCCGATGCGAACTGAAACCATGAACACCGTGCCGGTAGCCAATTACGTTAGCTCGGCTGCCTTTTTGGTAAAACTACCTGAGAATGCCTTGGTTACATTACGTTGCATTACCTTATGAAAAAAAAATCTAAAGGTACCTTATTCAAGTCTGTAGGCCATTTTTAAGCCTCGATATTTATGTCTGTGTGCCAGTTTATCATTTAATATAAACAAATCATCGTCAAGTGCTATGCTGACTGGCGTAGGCGTTCATGACTCCCACATATCTCAGTCTTGGTTTTCTGGATCGACTCTACCGTTGATATTACTCCATGCCACCGTCGCAATCTATCCAGCATTATTTCTCTTGGTCTGCCTCTGCCTCTCTTAACCTCGATCTTTAAAGTTGTCACGATGTTCTACAATGCCTCTCTACTCATCACATGAACAAAAAACGTTGTTTGCCTCTTTCTTAATATTGTGTATAATGTTCTAGTCTAATTAACTCATTCAGGCATTCGTTGTTAGTTACTTTGGCAGTTCAAGGAATTCGCAACATTCGTCTCATGAACCGCACATCTGCTGCTTCCAATCTCTTCCTAATTTTTTTCATTTACATTCCAAGATTCACAGCCATACAGCAAAACAGGTTCTATATGGCACATTAGCACTCTCTTTCTTACATTCAATAATATTGACTTATTGCATAAGATATTCTTTATTTTCTGAAATGCAGCCTTTGCTTGCCATATTCTGCTCTTAATCCCTTTTGTGCATCTCCCATCTGATGTTATAAATGTCCCTAGATATTTAAAACTATCAACTTGGTAAAGCATTTTCCCTTCTATCTCTATTTAACATTTGGGTGTTACCTGTTTCTTTGATATCACCATTGTTACTGTTTTCTTGATATTCAAGGAGAGTCCTTTCTTTGCACTCTCTGTTACTGCAATGTTCAACAGTTGTTGTAGATCTTCTGCATTATCCGCCATCAATACTGTGTCATCTGCATAGCGTATATTATTTATATTATAACTTCCAAATATTATTCCTGACTTTCCTTTGATCTCTCTCATTATTACTTCGCTATAGAGGGAGAAGAGATCCGGTGACAAAACACATCCCTGTCTTACTCACAGCTTTATGTGTTCATAATTTCCTTCTTTATTTCCCATGTTAATTGCTGCTATTTGCTTCCAGTAAATATTTTTTTTATTATTCTGTGATTCTTGCCATCAATGCTAATATCTTCCAACATTTTAATCATTTCATCATGTTTTACTGTATCAAATGCCTTAGTATAATCTATGAAACACAAATATACGTCTTTCTTTGTCTCTATCGATCTTTCTAATAGTGTCCGTAATGAATAAATTGCATTTTTTGTACATTTTCCTTCCACAATTCCACATTGTTCTTCACCAATTTCCATTTTTAATTTACTTCTTGTTCTTCTCATTATAATTCTGAGTAGAAGCTTATTGACATGATTTATGTGGTTATTTGTACGAAAATCTTCGCATTAAATTGCTACTGGTCTGTTTGTTTGTTGGGTATAGCTATAACTACAGATTTCAACATATCACTTGGTAAATATCCAATGCAGTAAATATCATTCAACATTTTGGTTAATATATCTACTCCAACTTCTCCCATTACTTCTAATTCTTCTATTGAGATTCCATCTGGTCCACCTGTTTTTCTTTTCTTCATATGCTTGATAGCGTCATTGACTTCTTCATGTAGAATAGGTGGACCTTCTAAGTTACTTTCTTCTGTTAATTCTGCCCTTTCTCTGTCATGAAAGTCTCGTATATACTCATTCCACCTCTTTATAATTGCATCTTCCTCCAATAATATCTTTCTTGTTTATTTAAATATTTTAAACAGTTTATTCTTATTTTCTTTCCTGTGAGCTCACCGATTTGTGTGTGCATATTTTTTGTATCTTTAACATAATTTAATTCAATTTTCTTGCACTGTTCATTTAACCAATTTTCTTTGGCCTTCACACAATTATTTCTCATTTCTTTATTTATCTCATTATATTCATGTTTATCATGTTAACTCTGCTTTCTTTTGGCTATCAACTTTAATTTTTCTTCAGTCATACATTTTTTTTCCTTAGCCCTTTGGTTTCTCTCAAGTAATATTTCTTTGCTCGTTTGATGAATGGAGTCCCTTAATAGTTCTCACTGTTCGTTTATATTCTATAATTTAGCTATTGCATTATACCTATTTTTCACAATAACTCTGTATTGTTCTTTAATTTCTTTATCTACCTTTAAAACCTCTGTATTAAGTCTCATGTTCATAACCACGTTTTTACTTCTCTTCAGTCTTACTGTTATTATTCCACATTGTGGTACATGATCACTATTACAGTCAGCACCCGGCAATGTCTTTACATTAATTAATGCACAGGAACGGAGCATAATCATTATTATTATGAAGTCAATTTGGTTGAGTATTTTCTTATCAGGGCTTTTCCTTGTGTAAAGTCGTCTTTTATAGTTTTTACACCATTTGTTTCCAATTATGATATCATTGATATTTGCCCATCCTATTACTTGTTCGCCTCGTTTATTTGTTTGTACCTAAACCATAATTCCCCACTACATCCGCCATTTTCCTTTTCCTACTTTTGTATCGAAATCACCTAGTATTATTTTTATAACTTGTAATTTAATTTGAGACATTATATATAAACAAATAGAAACGAAAATACAAATATATAAAAATATAAACAAATAGAAAAAAAAACACCGATTTGGACCCTTTCACAAAGTGTGACTACCAACACACTCACACAAATGTTGGTAAAACTAACGCCAAGGGAGATTAACACAGCCGCTGTCTAACTCAAGGACAGATAACTACTGTCAGTTTATATATATATATATATATATATATATATATATATATATATATATATATATATATATATATATATATATATATATATTGAGTCAGGTCTTAGTCAGATATGACTGAGCTACCGTATGACAGTAGACGGTACTACCTGCTTTCTGTCAGCGCCGAATGTTGGGCGGCGCTTACCAAACCTGACACCCCACATTGTGCCAACGGCTTCGGGCGGAAGAGCGCAATTGGGAGGGTACTAGCCTTATCCTGGTGCGAGGAAATGCAACCCGAAGACAAAATAAGTCATGGCAGGGCAGACTAGGCCCTAAGCCTTGGTTGGCAGCTGGTCTAGGATCGAAGCTCCGACAGGCGGACAGTTAGAGCATTGCTTTGCTGATCCGGCAGCTTCTGCAGCTTGTCTTGTTCCAGATTATAGGTGTCAACTTTCCTCTGGAGTGAACTAGGCAGGTCGAGAGAGGGATCATGCTGCATGGGCAACACATGGTTTCTTTATTTTAGCCCAGGCTTTGTGCTATGGAGAGGCAATAACTCCATCCCTGGTCTTAACCGGTCTCGGAATCAAAGCGAGAGGCAACTGTTACGGGTTATAAGTCCTTGTCAGTTGGCGTAGACATGGGGCGCCACGCGTTGCCTCTGACGGTGGGAGACACCTATAGGTGTCACTGATCAGCTACCGCCCGCCTCAAGCTGGGCAGCCCCCAGCCAATTGGGTGCTGATCCGCCACAGCCTGCCTGCTTCAATGGGTGCTTGTGGATAGGACAAAATCCGAATCGCAGGCTGTAAAACCAATGCACCAGGTACTAATAAAAAGAATAGAAATCTCAAGCTACGGTTTGCAACCTGAAACGTGAGAACCATGTGTCCAGGACTTTCCACTGACTTGACAAATATTGACGATGTGAGAAAAACGGCTGTGATTGATGCTGAACTCAATCGTCTTAACATTGATATTGCTGGCCTGCAGGAGACTCGCCTCGCTGAGGAAAGGTCACTCAGGGAAAACAATTACACCTTTTTTTGGAAGGGAAGAGGGCAGGCAGAAAAAAGGCAACATGGTGTAGGCTTTGCAGTGAAGAATTCGCTACTGGGAATGATTGATATCCCAGCTGGAGGTAATGAAAGATTATTATCACTGCGCTTGGCGACCTCTTTTGGATTTGCCACCATTCTCACACTGCATATGCACCGACACTCGCTTCCTCTGATGATGTGAAGGATACGTTCTATGAGCAGCTAGACTCTGCGATCAAGGCAGTTCCAAAATCCGACTACATTTATATGCTCGGTGATTTCAATGCTCGTGTGGGCAAGGACTCGAGTTCATGGCCAGTGTGCCTTGGAAAATACAACATCGGTCGCATGAATGATAATGGGCAAAGACTGCTGGAGCATTGCACTAGAAATGACCTATGTATTACAAACTCCTTTTTTAAAACAAAAGAGATGAATAAGGTCACATGGAAACATCCAAGATCCGGCCATTGGCATCAGCTGGACTTCATTATCACACGGAGACAACATCTGAACCATACATCATTAACTCGAAGTTACCACAGTGCTGACTGTGATACAGATCATTCTTTGGTTGTTGCAAGGGTTAGACTGAGACCAAAGAGAATCTACACAGCTAAACACATGTCTAGCCCCAGGATTAATATTATTAACACTCACGATCCTGGAAAGTGCTTTGAATTTTAACAGCAACTTGAAGACGCTTTCAATGATACATCAGAAAATTGTATATTAAATGATAAATGGAGTAAACTTAAGGAAACTATTTATAAAACAGCGGTAGGGGTTTACGGCACTGTGGATCATAAGAGGCAGGACTGGTTTGCGGCAAACAGCCAGATACTGCAGCCCTTGATTGATAAAAAGAAGATAGCTCTCTTAAGAAACAAGGAAAGACCAACGCGTAACACTCTGAGTGAGCTGAAGCAAGCGAGGAAGGATGTACAAAAGGCTGCCAGGCAGTGTGCGAATGACTATTGGATCAAGTTATGTGAGTCCATTCAAATCGCAAGTGATAAGGGAAACATCAGAAGCATGTATGAAGGGATAAAGAAAGCCTGTGGTCCAATGATCAAAAGAAGTGCACCGCTGAAAACCTTGACTGGAGAAATCATCACTGATAAGAAACAGCAGATGGATAGATGGGTCGAGCACTATTTAGAGCTTTACTCAAGTGAGACCAAGCTAGCGGATGATGCCCTCAACGCCATAGAGGCCCTGCCAACTCTTGACAACCTGGACACACTTCCCACTATAACAGAAGTTAAGTGTGCTATAAATGAGCTTGCATCTGGCAAGGCTCCAGGTAAGGATGGGATTCCAATAGAGGTAATCAGGAGTGGGCAAGACACACTCGCTCTACAGATCCACCAGCTAATAGAGCTATGCTGGCGAGAAGGACAAATCCCACAGGATTTCAAAGATTCAAACATCATAACGCTGTACAAGAACAGGGGAGATCGGAGCGACTGTAACAACTATAGGGGTATCTCACTTCTGTGTATTGTTGGGAAAGTCTACCCCGAATCACAGTGCGGCTTCCGCCAGAACCGGTCTACCATTGATATGATATTCTCATTGCGACAGATGCAAGAAAAATGCCGGGAACAAAATCAGCCACTGTAAATTGCCTTCATTGACCTCACAAAGGCATTCGATTTGGTCAGTCGTGAGGGTCTGTTCAAAGCACTAAAGAAGATTGGCTGACCACCAACTCTTCTGTCCATTGTGGAATCGTTCCACACTGGCATGAAAGGTATAATCAAGTTTGATGGCTCAACTTCAGAAGAGTTTGAAATCAAGAGTGGAGTTAAGCAATGTTGTGTACTATCCCCCAACCTCTTTGGGATATACTTTTCACTTCTACTGAAATATGCCTTTCGTGATCAGGATGACGGTATATACATTCACTCACGCTCAGATGGTGGCCTCTATAATGCTCAGAGATTGAAGGCTAAGACCAAAATTAGCAGGGTACTAATCAGAAGAGAGTTGCTTTTTGCGGATGATGCAGCGATTACGACCCACTCTGAGGAAGAATTACAACATCTACTATCTGCATTCTCCAATGCTTGTTCTGAGTTTGGTTTAACAATTAACAAAAAGAAGACACAGATTATGTCACAAGGTGCACATGTTGTACCATCAATCTTTATTGACGACGCCGAACTGGAGATAGTAGACCATTTTACATATCTAGGATCAGAGGTAAATAGCAAATTATCCCTCGATCAGGAAATCAACATCAGGATTGGCAAGGCAGCAACAACAATGAACATGTTAGCAAAAAGAGTCTGGGAGAACAGGAAGCTTACTGCCAAAACAAAAGTCCTCGTCTACCAAGCCTGTGTCCTTAGTACTCTTCTTTATGGCAGTGAAACCTGGACAACTTACTCACGCCAAGAGAAACGTTTAAACAGCTTTCATATGCGGTGTCTACGAAGAATACTTGGTATTAAGTGGCAAGACAAAATCACAAATACTGAAGTATTGGAAAGATCAGGTTGTGTGACGGTGTATTCCATGTTCAGTCTTCGTAGACTTAGATTGATAGGACACGTTAGGAGGATGGATGATGGTAGAATACCAAAGGACATCTTTTTTGGTGAATTACAGACGGGTAGGAGATCTCAGGGTCGGCCTCTACTACGATACAAAGATAGTGTGTAAGCGGGACATGATTGATACAGGCATTGATAATGCACATTGGGAGCACGTCGCCGCTGAACGTGTTGCATGGAGGGCAACTATCAGAAATGGAATAAAGACAAAGGAGAAAATGATTGCAGATAAAGCACACACAGAGCGTGAGAGACGTAAGATGGTGCAAAATGGTGGAAGTGACCATGTTTTCACATGCACCTACTGTAGGCAAACATTTGCAGCAAGAATTGGCCTTACCAGCCACACTCGCCACCGCCATGGATCGTAGTTATTAAGCCTTTTTGAAGCACAATGTACCAAACTATCGTCTGTCAAGACGGAAAGGTGCCAATGTATATGTATATATATATATATATATATATATATATATATATATATATATATATATATATATATATATATATATATATGATATAGCAATAATAATGGGAGATGTTAATGCAAAAGTAGGTGCAGGAAGAGCTGAAAATGAGAGACACGTTTTAGGAAAATTTGGATTAGGAAATAGAAATGATGCAGGTGACAAATTAATTGAATTGTGCACAGAAAATGAGTTAACGATAGCCAACACGCTTTTTTAAACAACATCCAAGAAGACTCTTCACATGGAAGTCTCCAGACAGTTTTACCAAAAATCAGATAGATTATGTTTTAATACAAAGAAGATGGAGATCAAGCATAACATCTGCAAAAACCCTACGAAGTGCAGACTGCGATACAGATCATCAGTTATTAGAAGCAGATCTGAAATTAAAACTCAAAAAGCTTACACGAGGAAGAAGGCCACTTCGTTTTGATCTCACAAAAATACCAGATGCATACAACATAGAAGTTAGGAATCGCTTTGGGGTCTTGATGTCTGTACAAGAAGAAATGACGCCTGATGAACTGGCAGTATAAGCTAGAGATATCTTGATAACTGCAGCCAAAGATTTCATTCCGACCAAGAAAAAGCTACGTAAGCCATGGATTACATCAGACACGTTAGAATTAATAAAACAACGAAGGGAGCTGAAACAGAAAGGAGATGAATCCAATAACAGCAGGATGAAGTATAAATCTTTAGCTCGAGAAATAAGAAAGAACACAAGAAAGGACAAAAATCAATATATACAAGATTGCTGTACCAGACTAGAGCAATATCATAAGACTGGAAGAGATTATGAAATTTTCAAAGAAATGAAGTTATTGACAAGAAATGTTCAACCTCAATTGAATGTTATCTGTGACAAGATGGGAAATATCTTAACATAATCTAGACAAATTCTAGAAAGATGGCAGGAGTACTGCAGTGGAATGTATGATATGAGTGACAGTGAGGATATGAATGAGATACATGAGCCAATGACAGCAGAGACAGAACCTGAACCCTCATTAGATGAAATTGCTTGGGCTATAAAGAACCCGAAGAATGGTAAATCACCTGGATGTGATGAGATACCAGCTGAACTAATTAAAGCGGGAGGAGAAGAAAGCATACACATATATCATGCATTATGTACAAAGATTTGGAAATATGGTATATGGCCAAAAGATTAGAAGAGAACTATCTTCATTCCAATACCAAAAAAGGGCAACCTGAAATTATGCACCAACTATAGAACTGTTGCCCTGATCAGTCATGCAAGTAAAATTCTACTAAAAGTCATAATGTGAAGACTTCGTAAGAAAATGGAAGAAGAGATTAACGTGGTTCAAGCTGGATTTAGACAAGGAAGAGGAACAAGAGATCACATATTCAACATGCGTTTAATAATAGAGAAGTGCAGAGAATTTAATGTAAACCCATTCTCATGTTTTGTGGATTATTCAAAGGCATTTGATTGTGTACAACATCAGAAACTTTGGGAAATCATGAGGAATATGGGCTTTCCATCACATGTAGTACAACTCATAAAAATGCACTATCTAGACCAACAAGCAGCAGTTAGAATAGATGGCGAGATATCAGATTGGTTTGCCACCAAGCAAGGAGTCCGTCAGGGCTGCGTGCTGTCACCCTATTTGTTTAACCTGAACGCCGAAAATATAATGAGAAACGTAAGAGATGATATAAACAGGGAGCTATATGATGCCCTAAATATCGGCGGTCATGACATACCAGAGATTCGATATGCTGATGATACAGTATTACTATTCACAACACAGAATGGAATAGAAAACCTAATAGCCTCAACCCAATTGAATAGTGAAAATCACAACTTATATCTTAACATAGCAAAAACAAAGATAATGCATACAGATAAAACTACTATGGAGAAAGAAATATACATTAATGGGGGAAAATTGGAGGTGGTGGAAAATGTTGAATACCTTGGGTCATTGATTACCAATAACGGTGACACAATGAAAGAAATTAAACGCCTTTGAATATAAATGTTATAGACGAATTCTAAGAATATCTTGGGTAAAGAAAAGAACAAATCCATCCATACTTCAAGAGTTGAATATTGAGGAGGGTTGGCTATTAAAGACGATAAAACAAAGAAATTTTAAGTATTTTGGTCACTTGAAACGTCACGAAAGTTTGGAGAGAACAATAATGGAAGGGTATATGCCTGGGAAGAGAGGAAGAGGAAGGCCAAAGAGAAGATGGGTGCAGGATGTGGCGGATGATCTCCAGATGGGTGTATCAGACGCGGGACATCTTGCTCATGATCGAGAGGTTTTCCAGAAGGTTGTTATGGGAGCGAGGTTCTGCAAAGGACATGCTACTGAATGAATGATATATATATATATATATATATATATATATATATATATATATATATATATGTGTGTGTGTGTGTGTGTGTGATGACGTCAGACCATGCGCGCTACTGCACGCGCTGTTGTCAACGCGAGGCCGCGAGGCGGAGATCTATTTTAACCAGAGTATTCGCCTTACAAAGTTACCCCATAATAATCGATTACGACAGTGTAAAGTGATGAGAAATTACACATACATACTAGAATGGATGTTGAATGCAAACATGCATTTATTATCACTGCCGTCACTCTGAATAGTCCATAAGAATATTAAATGATCATCGATATATTATGACATGGAAAACTGCTATTTCTCGCCATTGAAATAGTCCATTACAGCATCATAGCATGAATCTTCATCATTTCAGTTTGGGATGTTACCTACGACCTAAATAGTTGAAAATTACACAATACGTGTACAAATGGATGCTCAATTTAATTATTAATACTAGCTCAATGCCCAAAGTCTATATAAAACGGAATTTACAAGTCTACTTACGTCTTATCTCCGTAAGAAGAAAAAATTGAGAAGCCAAGATGTATAGACAATGGAGGGTACTATTATACTCGGTAATCGGTTTCTGTTTTAATGTAATCTTAAAATAATCGGGGAATTTAACATAACGAGTACGCTTACTGTCCCAATATTGGAGACACAAAAACAAATAACTGAAGGTAATCGGAAAAAAAAAATTTCGGTACAATTCGGCAAACATTGAACAGTAGTACCTACAACTTACGATACCGTTCCTCGTGTCACATCTGTCAAAGAGCTACGTGTGAGCTTAAAGCTAAGGAGAGCTAAATAGAGCTAAGGAAAAGGACAACTAACATAACGACTTAGGAGACCAGACAGAAGGACACAAATGCTATAAATAGCTATAACGGGACACACTTGTGTCAACAAGGAGAGCAACAGGTGTGCGTGAGCTGGGGTTACCCAAGAGACTGGGAAACCCGCTTCACGAGTGTAACCTGTAATTCTGGTTACTACAACCAAGTGACCAACGTGCTTGGAACACGTAAACTAGCGAATGCACGGAGTGCTAATTGCTCGTGGCTGAACACAGCACAGAGAGCTGGTTCAGACAGAGACTGGACGGCGTAAGGAGCAGACGGTGTATCCGCTGTGGATACTGTGTAGTTAAGGACAGTATCAATAGTTTAGACTTTAGCTTAGCGTCAGTAGTGATTATTATTAGTATCATTTCCTCATTCCATTTTCATAACATACTATGATGTTTAATACCGATGTGGTATTCCGCTCGTGGAGCTAATGTACGATCAGCTCCGAATAAAATGTATCCTTTTGCAAACAATACGAGTTGTCACTTTCGTGTGGTGCAAAAGTAGGGAATCCTTGTATGCCTGTCGCAAGTGAGTTGCTGACAGGCAGGATACCATTTGGTGTCAGAAGTTCCTGAACCGCCGCTCATTACCATTTGGTGTCAGAAGTTCCTGAACCACCGCTCATTACCATTTGGTGTCAGAAGTTCCTTGAACAACCGCTCATTACCATTTGGTTGTCAGAAGTTCCTGAACCACCGCTCATCATTACCATTTGGTTATCAGTAGCCAATTACCAGTTGGTGTCAAAATCGTGGGCCTTGAACCACAGCCAAATACCATTTGATAAACATATTAAAATACCAGTTGGTAATCATAAGTGCCTTGAACAACCATAACTTATCATTTGGATACCATTTTCTAAAGTACTTGAAACATAACTATTTGAAAGTACCGATTAATTACCATTTGTGGAGCTTGAACCACATATAAGCTAATTAATTTACTAGTTTTTTCGGAAAGTTCGATAAAATAGTTATCTATATTATTTATGTAAATTATTTTGATGAAAATGTATCGAAATGCAAAATTAATCCATCAGTTTGTGAACCATTGTGTGTGATACTATCATAATGTCAACATTTATCACATTCACGTTTGTACTTGTGCAAAATCAAATTCTTTTTGCACAACAGAAATAGATTAGAGGTTAAGCTAAGTCATACAGCGCAGCTCAGTCAGAGACGATAGAAAGTGAAGACAAGACGACATTGACATTCATTGACGATCATTTAGACTATCATACATTCATATCATTTACATCAATCATCATTAATTATATCACATTTATAAGTACCATCCGTAGAAACTGTAATATTTGAAGTAATAATAAACATGTATTGTACATTACATGCATGTTGCTAAAGTATTGATGCTCTATCAAACAGAGACATCAGTTATAAAAGCAAGTCGATCAGTTGTGTGTACGAAAGACAGCGGTGGAACATCCCGAGTGCCGTATTTTTCAGCAGATTAGATGAGTATATTTTCCACTAATTTTGATAACCATCCTTAACGATGCATCCTCTTTTTCAGTGATGATGTAAATATTTAACACATAATAACTGTAAAATTATATTGTAAAATTATATTAATATTAATTGTGGAATAACATAAAGCCATATAATGTCATCATTAAGTGACTGCATCCAGGCTGGCAAAGAACTAGGCCATACTGGAGAAAATTAGAGAAATGGGCAACGAAAGGTCAAAGAAGAACAGACAAATTGAGAGATTAAAGAGCCTTAGAAAAGACAACATCAGAAAAGAGATGAAGGAGTTAAAGGAAGCCACACCAAACAAAACGTTAGAGTTAGATCATGCCACAAGCAGAAGCAGATAAAAATGGACTGCCACAAGCAGAGCAATAGAGGTAGAGTCACAACGAAGGTTGAAAGATGAAAGAGATGGAGATTGACTCTAACATCCAGATGCCTCTACTAAGCAGAAGAGTCAAGAAGAGCAAAATAAATTCTCTAAGTATAAGGGGGTCATCAAGCCATTCAGCCAAGGCTGATTCAATATCAGCTTGGACTGAGAATATAGAAGTTCCAGCTTAAGACTCAGAAAATACCATTAGAAGACTGGGCGATGATCTATATGAGAATCTCAGTGGGGAGCCATTAAAGGTCATAGAGTCTATACCATCAGATTTAAGAAGTAACTATCAGTATATCCATGATAGGATTATGCAGCATTTTCTACTCGATGCTCCTGGATATCAGATCCAGTACTCTCAGATAAAACCAAAGCCAACTGAAACGTTCTTAGACTACGTATCAAATGTCCAGAGTATATTCAATAAATGGCTTAAGGCGGCAAAAGTAGGGAAGAATTTTGATAGATTGCAGGACTTAATGGTGATGGATAAAGTCATATCCACAGTTCCTACTCCCTTTGCTAAGTTCCTTCAACAATCAGACATTGAATCTATTGAACAACTCGAAAAACGTGAGTCAGCGTATTTTTCCTCAAACAGGGACATATTTAAAACATCCTTACATGATACTGAGATCACTGCTTTTGTTAAGAACGTACCTAGCAAATCATACAATCAGAAAGGGTATCAGAAGAAAGATAAACCCTATCAGAAGCCACCACAGTGTGTATACTGCAAATTATTTCATCCGCAGTACTCGATGTGTGATAAAAGTCCATCTTATCCTGCTCATCTTGAAATGATGATGAAAAAGCAGGAAAACAAACGAGACTCGTACAAACGAGCTGTTAAATGCTTCTTTTGTTCAAGTTATGGCCATTATTCTTCTAAATATTTGGGCAGGCAAAGAATGAAGGCTAGCAATGCTGTGCTCTTAGATACATCATCAGACGATGAGAGTGTAATTGATTCCGATCTTGAAAATGTATTACCATTCAATGAGTGTGAGAGTGTGGCTGTAGTTACTGATATATTAGAGTTTAATGAATGTGACACGTGTCACCAGTTTCATACGGACGGGAAACTTAAATGTGGTCATGTTATACCATGTTCCAACGAAGATGCTAATGCAGCTTTAGCCTCCAGAGGTAATCTAAAGTTCCACGATGCACTGGTCAACGAACAACCATGCCAATGTTTACTTGATAGCGGCAGCACTTTACTTGGGGTAAGAAGAGACCTAGTTAAGCCAGAAGATTATACGGGTGAGTTTGTTAAATGCCGTACTTTCTCTGGAAACATTGAGAAATACCCGCTGGCAAAAGTCCGCATAAACACCCCGTTCCTTTCCGGCACATTTACGTGCGCGATCCTGCAAAATCCCTGTACTGATTTGATTTTGGGTTGCTTGCCATCATTAAAACAATGTACTGATGACGAAATATTAGCCTGGAAACAAACAAACACGGCTAATGCTGTAACGAGGTCAGATACCCAAACACATTACACTGACCTACAAAATGAAATGTTACAGTTGTTAACACCCAGCGGTGCTAGTAACAGTGCTACTCGACAAGAGTTTATCGAGGCACAACGCACCGATCAAACTATCGCACCTTATTTTAAATTGTTAGGTGAGCGAGCGAGAGTTACTAAAAATGCATCTTGGTATTTTACAATACACAATGGAATTCTCATGCGCTATTATACAACAAATAACCATGAAATTCAGCAGACGGTGTTACCAGTAAAACACCGACAAAATGTGCTAAAGATTGCACATGAGTCACCGTTTGCTGGACATTTGGCCTATGACAAAACAAGAGCCAGAATTTTGTCACACTTCTATTGGCCTAAGTTTTGTAACGATATTAAATCTTTCTGTCGATCATGTACTATTTGTCAACATTTAATAGATAAGGGAAAACAGGTAACAGCCAAGGACCAAGGTTTAATATTGGCTTCTCGAAAGAGACGGTTCAAAAGTGATGCAAATAAGGGTGCCAAAACCCTACACCTTGAACCCAATCAAAAGGTGCTACTTTTACTACCAGATAAACGTAATTTGTTACTAACGTCATGGCAAGGGCCATTCAAAGTTGAACGAAAGATATCAGATGTCGATTATAAAATATCGATAAAAGGAAAATTAAAGATATGTCATATCAACATGCTGAAGCCTTATTTTTCACGACTAGAACTGATGACAGACGAACAAAACGCACCTACACAAAGTAATCAGACGACAGACGTACACAACACAACTACACTAGGTAGGGCGACAGAGAACGACGACAGCGCAAACACACCTAGCTAGGAAACAGAACACACAGCTAGTACAAAAACAGTACTTAATCAGACAGATGACGATGGAATAGAATTACCAGTCCCGACAGTAGACACGACTGCGACAATTGATAGCATACGTTTAGAACCGAAACTTACAGACGAGCAACGACGACAACTTATAGAGTTAGTAACGGAGTACAAGGACATTTTTTCCGACATCCCATGTAGGACAGACAGGATAGAACACTCTATTATTCTGACTGATAACACACCTATCAAATGCCGACCTTAATCCATCCCATTAAGTTACAGGGAAAATCTTGACAAGGAACTATTAAATCTTGAGTCGAGTGGAATAATTCAGAAATCACAGTCAGAATACTCTTTTCCTATCGTCCTGGTCAGAAAAAAGGACTCGACGATTCGCCTCTGCGTCGATTATCGGCGGTTAAACAACGTGACCAAAGTCGATGCAGAGCCGATCCCTTCATGTGACGATCTTATCCTTGATATGTCAACATCACGTATCTTTTCTAAACTTGACCTTACGAAAGGTTATTGGCAGGTCCCGATGCAATCATTGTCTATTCCTTTGACAGCATTCTCAACACCTCTAGGCCTGTATGAGTGGCGTTTTCTTCCTTTCGGTCTTCGTAATGCCCCAGCCACTTTTGTCCGACTCACTAGAGACCTGTTACACGGAATTCCTAATACATCTACCTATATTGATGACATTTGTATCCATACAGCAGACTGGACATCACACTTACAGAAACTGCGACATGTCTTCGAGAGATTGCGATTATTCGGTCTTACAGTGAAACCCACCAAAGTAGAGTTGGGAATGGAAGAAATTGATTTCCTAGGCCATACAATCAGCAGAGGCCAACTCAGAACAGATGAAAGAATTGTGACCAAGATTCTTAATTTAACTATGCCAACGACCAAGAAACAGGTCCGTAGTTTGCATGGTCTTGTCAATTATTACAGCAAATCTATACCCAATTTGGCTGAAATCACCAGCGTTTTTTCGAATATTTTAAAGGCATCTGTAAAACTAAATGTACAGGATGCAAAGTTAATTGATGCTTTATCAAAATTGAAACGTATGTTTAGCGTTCCACCTATTTTGCGTTTGCCTAATCAGAATCTTACCTATTTTCTCCGTACAGACGCAAGTTCTATTTCCATTTCTGGCGTCTTAGGCCAATTTTATGAAGGAAGGTTTCATCCGATAATGTACGTAAGCCGTAAGATCACTCCTGCTGAAGGAAGATACTCAGCCTCTGAATTGGAAGCTCTAAGCGTGATCTATTGTGTCAGGAAACTTCATAGATTCCTAGCGGGTACAGAGTTTGTTATTGAAACCGATAATTCGCCGATAACTGTCATGCAGTCTGGGGTTCATCGCAACAACAGGATCTACAGGTGGTCCTTGATACTGCAAAACTATGCCTTCACGATTAGGCACTTGAAGGGGAGCATGAACTCTCTAGCTGACACTTTGAGCCGACCTTCTCACATTGAGATACCTGAAATACGAGAAGAGAGCGACCTCATATCACCAAAGACATTGACACTGTAATTACCTAGTGCCCTATGTGGTGATTATGAACATTATAGTGCGTTACCATCGCCAGTCGCTTGCAGCTGTGTAATATAAACTAGGTCAGTAATAGTGAAATGAACAGACACATCAGTATTTGTCTACACCACTACCACTTATACAACCCTTGAGTGGATCGAAGTGTTAGACTTAAACCTACACCAATCAGTAGCATACCATTAGTATGAACATTACCCAGGATGAGAGCGTAAATCAGACTTTGTCTAGTGGAACTCTATTTTCGAGGACATTCTACAGAGGACACTGCTCCAACATCACACCTGGATGTAATTAATTAGTGTAGTTAGATAGAAATTATATGTGATATGTATATAACATGTTTTTATAAACAGTCGCGTGTAACTTCATATTTTGGTAGTTATATTTGAATTATGAATGTAGATTTACCATATAACGTTATTTAGAACATTTCAGAGTTATAATTCACCTACATTTAGTTAAGAACTCATTTAATTTAACATCTACATCATATTACTTTAGTTTATCACCATTTAAACATATTTAATTATATATTTAGTTAATTAAAACATCACTTACTAATTAACACCATCATTTAATAATTTATATCATTTCATGTATTAAAAACACTTTAAGGTAACTAACCCAATTTTCCCAAATTGAATTAGTTAGTTAGATTAGTTCCCTTAGATTAATTGAGAACAGTACACCAACTTACAATAGATTAGTTAGATTAGTCATTATTATAGGATTGGTACCAAACCATCCATGCAGCCATGTATATTTTTGTATAGAAATGACAAGTGCAGAAATATAGCACAGTCATGTGGCTTGAAAACCGATTTAAATTCAGCCAATGATTTAATGTATATATTTATTGTTGATCCATGCATTATTTCTTGAACCATATTTTAATGACGAACCAATATTTTAAAACCACTGTTGAATGAAAGGTGACCGAAAGATGTGTGAATGGAAGAGAGAGAATGGATTAAATTAGGAGAGTGAGAGAGAGATATTGCGGTATTTTTTTTCACCGCACAACACGACTTGTTGTAACTTGTATGCGTCAATCTGTGTAAGCAATGTGTTGAGATTTTTTATAGGTGTGTAGTCGCCATACTTTAGTGATAGACATAGGAAACATATTTTGAGCTTCTTAAAACGGAACTGTAGACATAAATCAGCATAACACACTCGTTTGTGGCTACAATAAACCGCTTTACGGCGCTCGAAAGAATGCATACACGTAAATTAGAAACGCATACACATGTTAGTAAGTTAAATACACTTTAGTTTAATAGGAAACACGCAACCAACCAGGAAAACAAACACATAAAGTTGCATACATCATGAACTTCAAAGAACTATAACTACTCCAACAGGGGACACAATAACATCTCTAAAGCCTTAGTGTAACACTTAAATATTCCTTCACAAGCGGAAGCTAAAAGGTGAAGAGTTGCACATATAGCATGTATACTAGTTGGGGCAATTATTATATGGGAGCATGAACATTTATTGTCCATGTTTTGCACTCGTAACAGAGGCAAGTTGTATGGGATTGTTAATTTTGGACAATCGGAGGACAGGTCTTATGGCATCGGTTCCGGATCACACAATTCCCAGAAATATAATGACAGTTTATAGCCAACGGTACTAGTGTGGTGAGCTACTCAATTAGCCGAGTGAAGTGATACAACAGTGTGACGAAGGAGAGGAGAGATCTTGTCATATCCCCAGAAGAGAAGTAGAGAATTCACGAAGCCTTTGACAAAATTAGACAGCCAATTTTTGGTGAAATTACTTGTGTTACCCCCACAACTTAAAAGTTTGTGACACAAGAGGGGAGGAACGAGAGCCTGTCAAAGAGCTACGTGTGAGCTTAAAGCTAAGGAGAGCTAAATAGAGCTAAGGAAAAGGACAAGTAACATAACGACTTAGGAGACCAGACAGAAGAGACACAAATGCTATAAATAGCTATAACGGGACACACTTGTGTCAACAAGGAGGGCAACAAGTTGTGCGTGAGCTGGGGTTACCCAAGAGACTGGGAAACCCGCTTCACCAGTGTAAACTGTAATTCTGGTTACTACAACCAAGTGACCAACGTGTTGGAACACGTAAACTAGCGAATGCACGGAGTGCTAATTGCTCGTGGCTGAACACAGCACAGAGAGCTGGTTCAGACAGAGACTGGACGGCGTAAGGAGCAGACGGTGTATCCGCTGTGGATACTGTGTAGTTAAGGACAGTATCAATAGTTTAGACTTTAGCTTAGCGTCAGTAGTGATTATTATTAGTATCATTTCCTCATTCCATTTTCATAACATACTATGATGTTTAATACCGATGTGGTATTCCGCTCGTGGAGCTAGTGTACGATCAGCTCCGAATAAAATGTATCCTTTTGCAAACATTACGAGTTGCCACTTTCGTTTGGTGCAAAAGTAGGGAATCCTTGTATGCCTGTCGCAAGTGAGTTGCTGACAACATCCCTTTTTGGTATAACTATGTGAGAATGTCTTGTTTACATTAAATTGTCTCTAAGGATACCGTTCCTCGTGTTACATCCCGTTTTTGTATAACTATGTGAGAATGCATTGATTACGTTAAGTTGCCTCTTAGGATACCGTTCCTCATGTCACATCATTTGTTGGTATATCTACGTGAGAATGTCTTGGTTACATTAAGTGGCTTCGTATGATACCGTTCCTCCGTGTCACAACCCTTTTTGCTATAACTATGTGAGAATGCCATGGTTGCATTAAGTTGCCTCTTAGGACACAGTTCCTCATTTTACATCCCAAATTGTATACGGATCTGCGAGGCTAAGTGATTTACGCAACCTGTCTGGCGTTCGAAGGTCACATAACTCACATGCAAGATCACAGGATCCTTAAACGATATTTTACGGCGAGTTGCGCTGTGGTAAACGCTCCCAAGGCGGCCAGAAGAAACGCTTTAAGAACTCTCTGAACATCTCTCTAACAGCATTTGGAATTCATCGCAACACTTGAAAGACTGCTGTCAAAGACCGAAATTCGTGGCGTACATCAATACACAAGGGTTTAGACACTTATGGAGCAAACAAGACTGCAAGAGCTGTGGAAAAAAAAAAGCTGGACAAACAAATCACTGCAGGAGATCCTCCGCTTGGAACGTCAAGCATTCTTTTGCCACATTGTCAAATACATTTCGAGCCAAAATAGACCTTACCAGCCATCTTAGAAGTCAAGGCTCTAAACGTTCAACCCCACTGGATGAAATGAACGGTCATCATCATTCTTTATGTACAAACACAACGTCGCTAATTTCACTAATGTAATTTTCTTGCAGATTCTTGGGAGACGTCGCTGCCGCTACAGAGTTCGTGCCTTGTGGGGACACCCCACGGAAAAGACAGAGCCGTATGGGATAAAGCCTGGTGCAAGGGAGTCGATCCTCTTCCTTTTAAACCCAAATATTATCTGGGACAAGGATGACTGGATCACTGGGAGTTGTCCTTGTGGAAGTCTGGTGAGCGTTGATTGCTTGGAACTTGTGAACCGTGGGCAAGTAATCGTGGTGAGTGCAAACTAGAACTGTGTGTGGGGACAGTTGGTGACTGGACGTCCAGGTAGGCATATCGTCAAGGTGAACACATCGTCCGGGTGGACACATCGTCCGGGTGTACACATCGTCCGGGTGTACACATTGTGGTGGGCACATCGTTTGGGTGGACACATCATTTGGGTGGACACATCGCCCGGGTGTACACATCGTTTGGGTAGACACATCGTTTGGGTGGACACATCGTCCGGGTGGATACATCGTCCGTGTGGGCACATCGTTTTGGGTGGAGACATCGCCCGGGTGGACATATCGTCAAGGTGGACACATTGTCCGGGTGGATACATCGTTTGGGTGGACATATCGTCCGTGTGGACACATCGTTTGAGTGGACACATTGCCTGGGTGTGCACATCGCCCGGGTGGACATATCGTCAAGGCGGTCACATTGTCCAGGTGGGAACATTATCCTGGTGGACTTATCGTCCTCTCTTCTCATCACATGATCAATTAAAGCGGTGTGGTATCTTTCTTATTGTTGGAAATAATGCTTTGGTCTAAGATATTAATTTAATATGCACATGCGCTGATATTATACTGTAAGAGATAGAATAATATAGATGAAAAAGTGAGAAGAATATAGATGATAAACTAAGAAGTATATAGACAGAAGCTAAGAAGGATATAGATGACAAGCTAAGAAGGATATGGGTTGTAATTATTATGTTTTTTTTTTTTTTTTTTTGAAGCGCAAAATAACAAACTTTCGTTTGTCAAGACGGCCAGGTGATAGTAGATGTTTCTCAGCTTGTCTCTTTTTGTCCATGCATAGTTGCATATCCTTTACAAGAAGTTGCAGTAAACTCCAGCACTTTTGGCTGTCTGTGATTTCTTGGCAAGTTTACGTTCTGAAGACCGGCACTCATACCATTTGATAAAGAAGAAGAAGAAGTGAAGACGAAGAAGGAGCAGGAGGAGGAGGAGAAGGAGGAGGAGGAAGAAAAAGAAGGAGGAGGAGGAGGAGGAGGACGACGACGACGACGACGACGAAGACGACGATGACGACGACGACGACGAGGAAGAAGGAAGACGAGAACGTTAAGTATAAGCGCAACAACAAACAGAGAAGGAATATATCAAAGATTACCTCTTTTCTTTCACTTAAACTTTCGTTGTGGCATTCATTTCCATATAGCTGTTGTCCGTACGCTCCACTCCTACAGCTGTGTCACTTCTACTGTCTATCATCATCTCTTCCTGGTTGTCTGAAAGTCTGGAGAGCGTTGATTGCGTGGAAGTTGTGAACCGTGGGCATATGATCGCTATGAGGGAAAGCTGGAAATGTGTGTGGGGACAGTTGGTGACTCGACGTCCAGGTGGATATACCGTCCGGATGATTACATTGTTCGGGTGGACACATCGTCCTCTCTTCTCATCACATGATCAAAGAAAGCGGTTGATCTCTTTCTTATTGTTAGATATAATGTTTTAGTCTTAGATAGTTTTTGTTATGGATTTAATATGCGCATGTGCTGATATTATACTGTAAGAGATAGAAGAATATTGATGAAAAAGTGAGAAGAATATAGATGCCAAACTAAGAAGTATATAGATTGAAACTAAGACGGATGTAGATGACAAACTAAGAAGGATATGGGTTGTAATTATTATGTCATTTTTTTAAAGCGCAATGTAACATAATTTCGTCTGTAATTTCTTTGCAAGTTTACGTTCTGAACGACAGGGACTCATAACATGTTATAAAGAAGAAGAGGTAGAGAAGGAGGAGGAGGTGGTGGAGGAGATGGTGGAGGAGGAGGCGTAAGAGGAGGAGGAGGAGGAAGAAGAAGAAAAATAAGAAGAGGCAGACCAGGAGGAAGAGAAGGAAGACGAGGAAGAAGAAAGAAGAAGAAGTCAAGTATAAGCGCAAAAATAAACAGAAGCAATTCATCAAAGATTACCTTTCTTCTTTCATTTCAACTTTCGTCGTGGCATTCATCTCCATATAGCTATTTTCCGTACCCTCCACACCTAAAGCTGGGTCACTTCTACTGACTATCATCATCTCTTCCTGGTTGTCTGATTTCAAAAGTGAAGAGACATAAAATCAGTCTTTGATACAAAAGTGTACACTGTCAGAGGTCTATACTAGGACATGTCACTCGAGGTTGTTACGTCGAATGGAAAGGAATCTGCACTGGATGACTTTAAGGACACTTGTCCGCGACATCTGTCCGCGGTTGTTTTGTAGCGTAAACTGCATGTTCAGAAAAATGGCGACCGGCCGTTCGCTGAACTAACTGGTTTGCCTCATGCAGTAATGCGTAGCTGCTGGTATTCTAGTGACTGCCGCTTCCATCGACAATGAATTGTATTTTTCGAGGCGGACTTTTGTTTTGGCATTCAGGAAGCGGCATTATGCATAGTATACCTGTGTGGGCTGTTGGTTTGTCGAGACTCATGTCTGTTCCACTTTTTACAGTGGGCAGTGAGGAGCATTTTGTGTGATATTCACTGGCACAGGAACGGAACATGACTGGGCCACTCTTTGCTGTAAAGCTGGAACCGCGACTAACTAACTAACTAACTAACTAACTAACTAAGGACACTTGGTAATCTTCTGTCTTGTCTAGAGTGAGGGAGATGAGATTGAGTGTTACTCATCATTGGCTGTAATTTTCTCCCCCATATGGTTTTAGGTATTCCGCTTGCCTTTCACGTTCTGGACAAGAGATTGTCTAGTTATATTGTCCTCATGTTTTCCCAATGTTTGTTCTATACAGCACCACTGGTTTTCCTCACCTCTTGGTTCACCGGTATTTGTCTAGTTCTCCCTGTGAGCTCTACATTGGTGATTCTGTCATACCATTTTATTGTCACCGTTGTGCGCAGACACCAATAATTGAATATGTGTAGTTTATTAGCAATTCTGTTAGTTGTTCTCTGTGTTTCTGCCCCATACAGTAGTACCGATTTAACTTTGGGGTTATAATTTCTAAGTGTTGTGCTAAGTTTAACGTCCTCTGACTTCTAAAAATTGTCCACAGCTATGAAATCTCCTCTTGTCTTTTGAATACTGGCGGGTATGTTGAGCATGAGTTCGGAGCATAGTTGGACCTGTTCGGAGTGCCATGACGACGACCCCCACTAATCACATTAATATTAGCTGCACGTCCTTTACAGGATGTTATGGCTGTTTGTGATTTGCTAGGCAAGTTTACGTTCAGCTCTTCACCATAGCTTTCTTAAAACCCGATGCTCATATAGTGTATGAAATACAGCGTAAGGCAGTCTGCTCTAATCACATTAAACACTGGAAAACTTGCATGTTAGAAAATGATTACAAACATTGAAAGTACACCTAAAATTGTGAAAAGTGAAGTAAGTAAACAGAAGCATCTACAATAGTTACTAATAAACGATGACATAAATCATCAACTAATGGCCTTCATACTCCGACTAAAGGCCTAATGGACTGCTACTGGTTCCATTAAAATTGGGACTCTTCGCTGGTTGTTGCTGGTAACGATGTAGCACCAATGGGAATGTCCCGAGTGCTGTGATGTCGATTCCTGACTCAACTCAACTTAACTAACTGGTGGCTGCGTAGAATAGAAGGACTAAGATGGCATGGCAGATCACCAACGTGGAACTAGGAAGAGATCCAAACATATTTCTTAGAATCAAAATGAGAGGAAAATACGATGTCGCTGTATAGGACACGGGCTTAAGAAAACCTGATAATAGTCAACCAAGGGTGTTTATAAAGGCTCACAACACTTTGTATTTAGGTCAAATTTGAAAATTAAGTATATGACGTCATCAAAAATGTGCTACAAATTCATTAAATTAGTTACATTAGTCACTGCTATGGTCTAACGCTGATTTAGGGAGCTGGAAAGTTCCAATTCAGTATTCATTATAACAGGTGTTGGAAGTGTGCATCACGGGCTTCAAGACATGACTGTACACGTCTCTTCATATTGTCAAATAACTCCTGCAAAGTGTCTGTTGTTATTTACGTCATTTCGAAACACATGTTCAACCAAAATATTCTTACTTCCGTTGATAACACCATTCTGTTTGGAGTGCAAAGAATTACCCCGGCAGTCGGCAGCCATTCGCTGCACATTGCTTCACTATGGAGCACATTCTTTGATGACGTCATGTACTTCATTTTTCATATTTGGTCAACAGACAAAGTGTAGTGAGACTTTACAAACAACCTGCAAAAACGCCTTTATCTGGAACCCACGGAAGACATGAAATAGAAGATGCTGTAAAACACACGGAGACGAGGATTAGAGGCAAAATGAGTAATATGGGGAGGGAAGAAAGGGATTTTGATCAACAAGGTATGGACTACGCCTGGCCCTACAGCTTGTAGGGTCAGGATCGGCTAGGTTCTCTCAGTAGGGTGAATATTCGTAGCCTGCTGATGACTCACAGACTATACAAGTTAACCCCCACCTCCCATTAATTTAGACCGGGAAACCATGACCGCGAGGCGCCGTACAGTCAATTCTTTGTGACTTCCAACCACCATGGACATTTTCAGAGATGATATTACCAAGGAGCAATATGATGCCATAAATATCGGTGGTCATGAAATACCAGAGATTCGATATGTTGATGATACAGTATTTACTATCCACATCACAGAACGGTATAGAAAACCTAATAACCTCAACCCAAAAGAAATAGTGAAAATCACAACTTATATCTTACCATAGCAAAAACAAAGATAATGCATACAGATAAAACTACTATGGAGAAAGAAATATATGTTAATGAAGAAAAATTGGAGGTGGTGGAAAATTTTGAATATCTTGGGTCATTGATTACCAAGAATGGTGACACAATGAAAGAAATTAAACGATGACTATCAATTGCTCTTCAAAAACTAAAACAACTGAATAAATTGTGGCCTGGGACAGATAGACCTAAACGAATTAGATTTTTCAGAGCGTGCATCTTTCCCATTGCAACATACGCCTGTGAGACCTGGCCACTTGCTAAACAAGCTGAACGGCGCATAAATGTCTTTGAATATAAATGCTTTGGACAGGTTCTAATCTTATCACTATATCCAAGAAAGACAACTATAAATCAATTGACTACCAGACATCCGATGAAAGCCTAGAGGAGGATTCCGACAGTTATCTCGAAAGAGGAGCAAACACTATGAACTCCGACAAGAAAAAGAGCGCAAAGAAGTGGAAGGAGCTGAAGAAAAGTATGCAGAGAAACTGCTAAAAGCTGAAAGGGAGCTCATTAAAAAAAAAGCCAGCAGAAGCCACGCGAAAGACCACAGAGGCCAACACTGACCAAATAAACCGTCAGAGGAGACGGACACAAAGGAGAACACGCCGGCCATCCCCCAAATGACGTCATAGGCATAACGCATCAAGATAGAACAGCCAGTTAACACTTGTGCAGAAAATAAACACATTTAACCGCACGATGAACCACCTATAACCAACGGCACAGAGACTGGTTGAGCGTGATGGAAAGTTTTATTTTTTCTTCTATAAATCGGAATTGGAATCTAAGAATATCTTGCAAACAGTAAAGAATAAATGCATCCATACGAAAAGATCTGAATATTGAAGGATGGTGGCTACTAAAAATAAAAGATAAAACAAAGAAAAATTTAAATATTGTGGTCACTTGAAACGTAATGAAAGTTTGGGGAGAACAATCATGGAGGTGTATATGCCCGAAAAGAGAGGAAGAGGAAGGTCAATGAGAAGATGGGTGCAGGATGTGGCAGATGATCTCCAGATGAGTGTATCGGACACGGGACATCTTGTTTATGACTGAGAAGTTTTCGAGAAGGTTGTTATGGGTAACTCCTTCGCCACGGAACATGCTTATATTATTAGGATACCAATGGTTGTAAAAAGCCCAGCGTGAGGCTGAAATGGATCCCGGTTCTTGTTGACTTGAGACGGACACAGTAACTTCTCAGCCGGAGAGATTCTGAGGAAGAACACTGTGTAACCCACCTTGCAGTTGACACTCTTTAACCTGAAACAGGATGAATGCGACGATCGGCATCAGCATGGCTGTGGTAGCCTTGTGGATCATCTCTTCGGAGAAATTATGAAGCAGAACACCAGGCAACTCACCTTGCAGCTGGCACTCCTTAACCTGCAGCAGTATGGCTGTGACGATCGGCATCATCATGGCTGTGGTAGCGGTGTTGCTCATCCACATGGAGAGGAACCAGGTCGGTAGCATCACACCCAGCAACAACCTGTTGGATCGGCGATCATAGAAAGTGGAGTAGATTAACTTTACAATAAGACCAACACGGGAAGTGTAATTGATGAGCTCTGCAAGAACACAAGTCACAGAAAGGGAAACAGTCCAGCTTTACAAGAACACAAGTCAAAGAAAGTGGGATACGTTAGCTTTACAACAACACATGTCACAACAAGTGGAACTGATAAGCTTTACAAGAACACATGTCACAGAAAGTGGAACAGATTAGATGTAAAAGAACACGAATCACAGAAAGTGGGACACACTAGCTTTTCAAGAGCACAAGTCACAGAATGTGAAGTAGATTAACTTTACAATAAGACCATCAAAAGGCATAGAAAGTGGATTAGATTAACTTGAAAAGACGACCATCACAAATCACAGAAAGTGTAGTAGATTAACTTGACAAGAGGACCATCACAAGTCGCACCATCGCAAGTCACAGAAAGTGGCGTAGATTAACTTTACAAGAAGACCATCACAAGTCACAGAATCATCAAACATGGACAATGGATTCGTTCAGCTTTACAAAATCACTTTCACTAGTGACAGAATTAGGGTTATTCATTATGCGACACACAATTTTTGCTTGGGCTATTCTGCATAAATGTTATGCAGTAAGTCCCTATAGAAATGCTATATAGAACATGTTTTATTGTATGGCTGCGAATCATGGAACGTTAATGAGAAGATTAGGAAAAGCTAGGAAGCAACGGAGATGTGGTTCATGGGACGAATGTTTCGAATATCTTGAACTGCCGGAGTAACTAACGACAATTGCCTGGAAGAGGGTAATGAAACTAGAACATGTTATACAACAATAAGAAAGAGACAAACAGCTTTCTTTGGTCATGTGATTAGATGAGAGACATTGGAGAACAATGTAAACACTTGACAGATTGCAGTTTCACTCTTTCCGTTTTTAATTTTCCCGCAGTTCAACTTGTTTGAAGCAGCGACCTGAACATTAAGAACCGCAATGAATCATCACCTTCCTATACCCTATTGCACCTTTCCACAGATGTGAAGCTTCATGACCTTACTGGTTTCTGATCTTGGAGAGTGGATCGATAGCATTGCAGCAAAGACGTTGTGAAGATGATGCCTCGGCATTGGATAGGGAGAAAAGTATCTCGTCAAACTATTCCTGGTGTGGGGTCTGAACGACAATAAATCGAGTGTCAGAGTTAAATCTAATATTCCAGAGGATTCATTAACCACACAATGATGCTGGGGCCCAAGAACACGGATGTTCTTCTTTGGCAGCCTGGTCGTTATAGTTGAGAAACTGATCCTTCCCAAGCGTTTGACTCCGAGAATATGACTATGGGGTCTGTTGGCTTCTGTAAAACAGTAGCCGGAATGCTCAAGATGGGCAAGGTAGACATTTTGAAGACTGTGAGCGACTGCTAGTTAAGTATATAATAGCACATGCCAATACATATGCTAGGATGCTCGATTTTGGAGTTAAATGTGATTATGGGTGAGAGGGAGGTATGATACACTGTACTAATGGACGATTCTTGAAAAAGGAGAGTATGGCATATGAGCCTACGGCCTCCAGCATGAGAATGGAGGTGGAAGCAGTCACAGCGGCATTCCGTTGGTTAGAGGAGACCACTGCAACACACACTGTCTTCATCATGAACTCAAGGAGTATGCTTAGTAAAGTGGAGAAAGGAATGTTTCGTGTGGAATGGCTCACCTCGCTTCAGAGGTCACAGATTGTAAGAATTATATGGATATTTTGCCTTGGCCATGCGGGAGTTCGGGGGAATGAACAGGCTGATAGGCTGGCCGGGAGTACACCTCTTGGTGGTAGATTACCCATGGACAAGGGGAGAGGTGGTCGTGCGCCTGTGGGATCAGGTGGAGAAGGTGGAGGAACAGATAGAGAACCTGTATGTGAAAAGGATGAGATTGCGGGGGATTCCCAGGGGTTCTGGCAGAATCTCAAAACTGAGAGGGTAGACCAGGAGAACTATCAATCAAATAGCGATGGAAATGATTAGTAGAGCGACTCTTCGCTGGCTGTTGAACGAGGGGACAGATAACGTATAGGAATGTCCTGAGTGCAGTGATGTCGATTCTTAGCTCAACAAAACTCAACTCTGAGAGGACGAATTTGGCGTGTCTACACCCGTATATCAGCTGAACATCTATAGCCTTTATAACATCTACACCTTGCCGCATATGCTTCTGGAGACAAAGCCTAATTGGGTTTACCCGAAATGTTATGATGCGAACAGACATGAACACCCGCGGCACTCACTTCGGAAGATGGTGATGATGTTAGAAACAATGAACTCCATACCATTTGGCTTCTGTTCCAACCAAAGTCAGGGTTCTGAGAGCCAGGCGTTTGTGAAGGTTCCATTTCTCTACAGCTACGGCAACAATCAAGCTCCCAAGGAACAGCATCAGCGTGTCCTACAATGACATCAAGTAGTGCATTGTAACAGAAATGTTCATAAATATACAACATTAATTGTCTGGCGCTCATGGAAGAAGAAGGAAGAAGTAGAGACTAGAGGACACAATCAACAACACAAATAAACACACATGTATGGTTAGCGCTCATAGGAGTAGAAGAACCAAGTAGAGACTAGACGGCGAACTAGACAACATAAATCAACACACTTGTATTGTTTGGTGCTCATTGAAGTAGACGAACCAAATATAAACTAGACGAAGTCACCGACTATTCATCAAGGCATGGGAACACGTGAGCACGGAAGCTCATGTATTCTGTTTAAGATCACATGAACGTAGAGAGAGTAAGGTCGCCCATACCAGTCGGCAAGGCATTTGATGAAATTTAAATGACGAAAGCTTTCTAGCCGCAAAGGCCATTCTGTATTTTTTCAACACTGCCTAGCATTACAATCAGATGACTATCTATAAATGATTAGTGTACGTAAATTTTTATTGTCTTTTTTTATTTTTAAAAAAATTTGTTTTTGCGTTTGCTCGGTTTGAACTCAAGCGTAGTCCATAAGACACTACTACTTCAAGTGCCTAGGTCTGATTGTTGCGTGTGGATTAGCTTTCCCTATTACCAGTGTCCCTCATGAACCCTCTCCGACTTTTGAGGTACTAGTAATTTACGTCTCCAAGTCAAGGACGAGAAGTCAACATTTTAGTACAAATGACTGGTGTAGGTGTTGAACCCGCAACCTCTGCGTAAGCACACCACAAGTTTAACAGCGAGCGCCCTTATCCATTTAAGCATTCTGACCTCCTCTGGATGTATTTAGTTAGTCTACGTCCATATTATTTATGTTGAACTATGACTAAACTATACTATACTATATTACACTACACTACACTACACTACACGACACGACACGACACGGCACGGCACGGCCCGGCACGGCCTTATACTATACTATACTATACTATACTATACTATACTATACTATACTATACTATAATGACTGGCACCTTACCATCTTGACAGACGATAGTTTGTAAAACGGAGTTATACCTCTCCATAACACAAAGCCTAGGCTGAATTTAGATACTATGTGTTGCCCATGCAGCATGATCCCTCTCTAGGCCTGTCTAGTTTACTCCAGAGGAAAGGGGACACCAATACGTCTGGAACAAGACAAGCTGTAGAAGCTGTCAAGCTGCAAAGCAATGCTCTAACTGTCCGCCTGTCGGAGCTTCGATCCTAGACCAGTTGCCAACCAAAGCTTAGGGCGTGGTCTGCCCTGCCATGACATTTAGTCTTTAGATTGCATTTCCTCGCACTAGGATAAGGCTTGTACCCTCCCAGTTGCGCTCCTGCGCCCGAAGCTATACTATACTATACTATACTATACTATACTATACTATACTATACTATACTATACTATACTATACTATACTATCATTTTTTTGATGAATACCTTTGGCTGCCAGAGCATCCAAGAACAACTGCCTGGAAGATGCCAATAAAACAAAAACATAATATACAACTAAGAGAAAGAGACACACATCTGTCTTTTGTCGTGCGATGACTTGAGAGGCATTGGAAAACATCACTACCTCTGGACAGATCACTAGGACAAGAAGCAGAGGCAGACAGATAGAAATGATGCTGGAGGAATACCATCAAAGCGGGGGAACAGACTGAGAACCCATATGTGGAGAGAATGATATGGCGTAGAATCGGCAAGGGCTCTGGATGAATCTAAAATCTGAGAGGAAACACCAGGTGAACTTTCAATCATATGGCAATTTGAACCATTAGCAGTATGACTCTTTGCTGGCTGTTGAGCGACGGGACAGAGTGCGTGTGTGAATGTCCTGAGTGCAGAGTTGTCTCTTCGTAGCTCAACACACCTCAAATACCATAAACATAGTTGATCCAGAACGCCAAATACCAAGATATAGGGACATGCAAGAATACCAAATCGTGAGTCTAAAGCAGAATAACGGATGGATCATCTCGACTTGGAATAGTGCTGCAGGGAATAACCAGAGGATCTGGCCGACGCTCTAAACTCACAGGAACGGTCAGGCGACCACATAATCAGACTGCTAATGGTACCATAATTATTGGGACTCTTCGTTGGCTGTTGCATATGAGGACAGAGCACGTAAAGGAATGTCCCGAACGCAGTTATGTTTGCTCTTGTCTCAACTCAACTCAATACCATAGTTAGTCAGTTAGTTGCGCTTCCAACTTCACAGCAAAGAGCCGCCTCATTTTGCTCTGTTCCTGTGCCAGTGAGTATCACATCAAATGCTCAACATTGCCCCATGTAAAAAGTGGAGCAGACAGGAGTCTCGACAAATCAACAGCCCGCACAGGTAAACTATGAAAAATGCCGCTAACAGAATACCAACACAAAAAACCGCCTCGAAAAACAGTTCATCGTCGATGGAAGCGGCAGTCACTAAAATACCAGCAGCTACACATTACTGCATAAGGCAACCCAGTTAGTTCAGCGACCGGCTGGCCGCTAATATTCTAAACATGCATTTCAAACAAAACTTAATACCAAAGAACGAGATCAGTGGAAATACAAGGACATGTAAATAAGGCTCGTGTTGGTGATGACACATTTGATGACCTCGGGTATTCACCAGTGTGTAATATACATACCTGGACGTAGGTCCGACACACATCTCTGGCTGGCATGATTCCGAACACAGGAAACAGAATAACTGGCAACAGCGAGGTCACAGCAAGAGGAATGACCTCAGTGACCCAGTAGGTCCCGATCACTATCACACAGAAGCCACAATTTGCCACCTGCCCACACACAAAGGCAATATGGTTACTATATGCTGCTGTATAGTCGTCATGTATGATAATTACAGTTAATTAATGCTTTCATTAATTCATGAATTGATTGAGTGAATGGCAGTGACACGGCTTTCGAATGGCTGGTATTACAGATTTACACTCAAGTTTGTGTGTAAGACTGTCTTGAGTTAATTCCATACAATGGTATGAGTGTCGGTAGTTCAGAAAGCAATGGCAAACTACCGAACATAAACATGCCCGGGAACCACAAACAGTCAGAAAATGCTGGAGTTGACTGCTATGTCCTGTAAAGAATATGCAACAAACGTGTGCGTGCTTAGTGATTCAATGAGCCTGGCAAGAATTGTTGAGTTGGGTTCTGCCCCAGTGGACAGAATCGCTGCGGAGGTCTGCTGTCCGTAGAGTCCCTTTCATCTTCGTCCCAGGACATGCGGGAGTTGAGGGAAATGAACGAGCTCATAAACCTGATGGCTCTGTATCCTCTGCAGATGGTCAGGCTAAGGATGGTGAGGATGTTATTGGTGCCCCTAGAGCTAAGGATGGTGAGGATGTTATTGGTGCCCCTAGAGCTAAGGATGGTGAGGATGTTATTGCTGCCCCTAGAGCTAAGGATGGTGAGGATGTTATTGGTGCCCCTAGAGCTAAGGATGGTGAGGATGTTATTGCTGTCCCTAGAGCTAAGGATGGTGATGATGTTATTGGTGTCCCTAGAGCTAAGGATGGTGAGGATGTTATTGCTGTCCCTAGAGCTAAGGATGGTGAGGATGTTATTGGTGTCCCTAGAGCTAAGGATGGTGCGGATGTTATTGGTGTCCCTAGAGCTAAGGATGGTGAGGATGTTATTGGTGCCCCTAGAGCTAAGGATGGTGAGGATGTTATTGGTGCCCCTAGAGCTAAGGATGGTGAGGATGTTATTGGTGTCCCTAGAGCTAAGGATGGTGAGGATGTTATTGGTGCCCCTAGAGCTAAGGATGGTGAGGATGTTATTGGTGTCCCTAGAGCTAAGGATGGTGAGGATGTTATTGGTGCCCCTAGAGCTAAGGATGGTGAGGATGTTATTGGTGTCCCTAGAGCTAAGGATGGTGAGGATGTTATTGGTGCCCCTAGAGCTAAGGATGGTGAGGATGTTATTGCTGTCCCTAGAGCTAAGGATGGTGAGGATGGTATTGCTGTCCCTAGAGCTAAGGATGGTGAGGATGGTTATTGGCTGCCCCTAGAGCTAAGGATGGTGAGGATGTTATTGGTGTCCCTAGAGCTAAGGATGGTGAGGATGTTATTGGTGTCCCTAGAGCTAAGGATGGTGAGGATGTTATTGGTGTCCCCTAGAGCTAAGGATGGTGAGGATGTTATTGGTGTCCCTAGAGCTAAGGATGGTGCGGATGTTATTGGTGTCCCTAGAGCTAAGGATGGTGAGGATGTTATTGGTGTCCCTAGAGCTAAGGATGGTGAGGATGTTATTGGTGCCCCTAGAGCTAAGGATGGTGAGGATGTTATTGGTGCCCCTAGAGCTAAGGATGGTGAGGATGTTATTGGTGCCCCTAGAGCTAAGGATGGTGAGGATGTTATTGGTGCCCCTAGAGCTAAGGATGGTGAGGATGTTATTGGTGTCCCTAGAGCTAAGGATGGTGCGGATGTTATTGGTGTCCCCTAGAGCTAAGGATGGTGAGGATGTTATTGGTGCCCCTAGAGCTAAGGATGGTGAGGATGTTATTGGTGCCCCTAGAGCTAAGGATGGTGAGGATGTTATTGGTGCCCCTAGAGCTAAGGATGGTGAGGATGTTATTGGTGCCCCTAGAGCTAAGGATGGTGAGGATGTTATTGGTGCCCCTAGAGCTAAGGATGGTGAGGATGTTATTGGTGCCCCTAGAGCTAAGGATGGTGAGGATGTTATTGGTGTCCCTAGAGCTAAGGATGGTGCGGATGTTATTGGTGTCCCTAGAGCTAAGGATGGTGAGGATGTTATTGGTGCCCCTAGAGCTAAGGATGGTGAGGATGTTATTGGTGCCCCTAGAGCTAAGGATGGTGAGGATGTTATTGGTGCCCCTAGAGCTAAGGATGGTGAGGATGTTATTGGTGCCCCTAGAGCTAAGGATGGTGAGGATGTTATTGGTGCCCCTAGAGCTAAGGATGGTGAGGATGTTATTGGTGTCCCTAGAGCTAAGGATGGTGAGGATGTTATTGGTGCCCCTAGAGCTAAGGATGGTGAGGATGTTATTGGTGCCCCTAGAGCTAAGGATGGTGAGGATGTTATTGGTGCCCCTAGAGCTAAGGATGGTGAGGATGTTATTGGTGCCCCTAGAGCTAAGGATGGTGAGGATGTTATTGGTGCCCCTAGAGCTAAGGATGGTGAGGATGTTATTGGTGCCCCTAGAGCTAAGGATGGTGAGGATGTTATTGGTGTCCCTAGAGCTAAGGATGGTGAGGATGTTATTGGTGTCCCTAGAGCTAAGGATGGTGAGGATGTTATTGGTGCCCCTAGAGCTAAGGATGGTGAGGATGTTATTGGTGCCCCTAGAGCTAAGGATGGTGAGGATGGTATTGGTGTCCCTAGAGCTAAGGATGGTGAGGATGTTATTGGTGTCCCTAGAGCTAAGGATGGTGAGGATAGTATTGGTGTCCCTAGAGCTAAGGATGGTGAGGATGTTATTGCTGTCCCTAGAGCTAAGGATGGTGAGGATGGTATTGGTGCCCCTAGAGCTAAGGATGGTGAGGATGTTATTGGTGTCCCTAGAGCTAAGGATGGTGAGGATGTTATTGCTGTCCCTAGAGCTAAGGATGGTGAGGATGGTATTGGTGTCCCTAGAGCTAAGGATGGTGAGGATGTTATTGGTGTCCCTAGAGCTAAGGATGGTGAGGATGTTATTGGTGTCCCTAGAGCTAAGGATGGTGAGGATGGTATTGCTGCCCCTAGAGCTAAGGATGGTGAGGATGTTATTGGTGTCCCTAGAGCTAAGGATGGTGAGGATGTTATTGCTGTCCCTAGAGCTAAGGATGGTGAGGATGGTATTGGTGTCCCTAGAGCTAAGGATGGTGAGGATGTTATTGGTGTCCCTAGAGCTAAGGATGGTGAGGATGGTATTGGTGCCCCTAGAGCTAAGGATGGTGAGGATGTTATTGCTGTCCCTAGAGCTAAGGATGGTGAGGATGTTATTGCTGTCCCTAGAGCTAAGGATGGTGAGGATGGTATTGCTGTCCCTAGAGCTAAGGATGGTGAGGATGTTATTGCTGTCCCTAGAGCTAAGGATGGTGAGGATGTTATTGCTGTCCCTAGAGCTAAGGATGGTGAGGATGTTATTGCTGTCCCTAGAGCTAAGGATGGTGAGGATGTTATTGCTGTCCCTAGAGCTAAGGATGGTGAGGATGTTATTGGTGCCCCTAGAGCTAAGGATGGTGAGGATGTTATTGCTGTCCCTAGAGCTAAGGATGGTGAAGATGTTATTGCTGTCCCTAGAGCTAAGGATGGTGAGGATGTTATTGGTGCCCCTAGAGCTAAGGATGGTGAGGATGTTATTGCTGTCCCTAGAGCTAAGGATGGTGAGGATGTTATTGCTGTCCCTAGAGCTAAGGATGGTGAGGATGTTATTGGTGCCCCTAGAGCTAAGGATGGTGAGGATGTTATTGCTGTCCCTAGAGCTAAGGATGGTGAGGATGTTATTGCTGTCCCTAGAGCTAAGGATGGTGAGGATGGTATTGCTGTCCCTAGAGCTAAGGATGGTGAGGATGGTATTGGTGCCCCTAGCCTTAGTTTGAATAAAAAGAAAGACAGAAGTCATGGTGATATCAATGAAACAATTTGTGCCTAAATGTGCAATTAAAGTGCATGACGTTATTTTGGGGCAAGTGCAGAAATTCAAATATCTAGGCACATGAATGTCTCCCTGGTCCAGGGAGACATGACTTTCTCCGTAATCCCGTATACTCTCGTGAGTAACGTGACGTATGCGAGAATCGGTAGCGGTTCTCTGGTCGGTAACTTACGGGGTATGTGAACCGGTCGCTCAGAGAGTAATGGCGTAATCTTCCCAAGAAATCAACAATCAGCTGAAAGATGGTGATGTTGACAGCGATGTCCTGTAAAGGATATGCGAAAAAACAAAACAACAAGGCACATGAATAACATTAGATGGAAGATACATCACTGAGATAAAGAGCAGAATAGGACAAGCAAACACTGCATTCTATCAAATGAAGAACGTTTTTTGCAAGTCACTGTTGTTGAATGTCAGAAGAAGAGTTCTTGCATGTTACATAGAACCAGTTTTAACATATGGCTGAGAAGTCTGGATAATTAGTAAACAAACGAAAAATTCTCTAGAAGCCTTGGAGATGTGGTTTTATAGAAGAAGGCTTAATATTAATTGGACAGCCAAAAATAGCTATCATAACGTTTCAGCGGAAGCTGAGTTGCAAAGACAACTGATCACAAACAACAGAAAGAGGCAGTTATCGTTGTTTGGCCACGTTATGAGAAGACAAAAACTGGAACATGTTGTGACAACCGGAAAGATTTGCGGAAAGAGAGATAGAAGAATAACGCGTGAAAAGATTCTTGACAGTCTGTGTCATGGCACGGAAGGAAGTCAACACACGATGTCAGAGACCGTGGAGAGTAAAGTCTTTGACGTTAGTGACTCCGCATCGTTGTCTAGAATGAGATACTCGGGAGTAGGAATTGGCATGTCCAGACACCAGAGGCACATTGGGAGAACGAGCGGTCTCGTCAACCAGCATAGAACTGGCACTATTAGCTGCCGAACGCTGATTTACATGTTGGGGGAGGATCAGAGCACCCCTGGATATATCCAGAAGCAAGGATGATAACCTAACTAACTAGTTAGTTAGTTATCCGTTGTGGTATCATGTAATAACAGATTACTGCAGAAGTGAAATAAAATCAAAAAGAGGATAAGAATAGGCCAAAAATACTTTCAACAGCGTGAAACCAGTGTTAACATCTAAAGCGATTAACAACGCACTAAAAATTAGAATGGTAAAATGTTACGTATATTCAACACTACTGCATAGCGCGGAAGCCAGAACAATGAAAATACAATTAGAAAGTCGAATAGAGGCCCCGGAGATGTGTATGTATACAGAAAAATATGTCCTATTTCGTTGAAACAAAAACAATCAAATACAGAGTTTCTAGAGAAATTGACATAATACTCTTATAAAAATAATACTGGAGGGCAAGGTTGAGGACAAGTGAGCAAGAGGTAAACAACGATACAATTGGGAAGATATCATCAACAGACTGACGAACATCAATCTGGCATAATGTACAGTCAGAACGAGAGGCAGACAATGTTAGAGATCCATTGCAGCCAACCTTCATTGTGGAGACGGCACCTGATTTATTGTTTGTATGGGTATCATCATAGCACTCCGGACATGGTCATAGGTAGGTAGGTAGGAAGGTAGGTAAGCAGGTAGACTAATATGTAGATATATGTAGACAGATGACGCTCACCAAACAAGACACCCCCAATATGCCAAAGGCTTCGGACGGAGGAGTACAACTGGGAGGGTAAAAACCTTACCCTAGTGCCAGGAAATGCAACCTAAAGATATCATGGCAGGACAGACCAGGCCCGAAGACGTGTTCGGCAACTGGTCTAGAATGGAAGCTCCGACAGGCGGACAGTTAGAGTGTTGCCTTTGCTGATTCAGCAGCTTCTGCAGATTGTCTTGTTCCCCATGTATTGGTGTTACCTTTCCTCTGGAGTAAACTAGACAGGGCGTGAAAGGGATCATGCTGCATGGGCAACACATGGTCTCTAAATTCAGCCCACACTTTGTGTTTAATCATCATCATCAAGTGCCCTGCCAGCTGGCGTAGGCGTTCATGGCTCTCCACAGATCTCGGTGTTTGGTGTTCTGGATCAACTCTTCTGCTGATATTCCTCCATGACACATTCTCAGTCCATCCAGCATCATTTCTCTTGGTCTGCCTCTGCCTCTCTTCCCCTCGATCTTTCCAGTTGTCACGATGTTCTCCAGTGCCTTCATGGCTTTGTGTTATGGAGAGGTATAACTCCAGTTTACAAACTATCGTCTGTGAAGATGGTCAGATGCCAGTCTTGTAGACAGACACAATGGGGAGGTAGGTAATTAAGTAGGTGGATAGGTATATAGTTGAGTTGGTAGGCAGACTAGTATTATAATATGTAGGTTAACATACGGGTAGGTTTGTGGACATATAAGATAGCTAGCTAGGTTTATATATAAACTGAATGTTAGGTAGGTAGGTTGTTACGTTGACAGGCAGGTAGATAAACTGGTAAACAGTTTGGTGGCCATATTAATAAACTGGTACGTAGGTAGGATTGTGGTTAAGTAGGTGGGTAGGTCGGTAGGTAAGAAATGTTGGTCGTTATATAAATAAACTCATATGTATTAGGTGGGTGGGTGAGTAGGTAGGTTTGTAGGTAGGTTTGTAGGTAGGTGGGGGTGGGGGGGAGTAGGTAGTTATGTAGACAAGTAGTTAGTTAGGTTAGTTGATATGTAAGTAGACAAGTGTGAAAGAACTACGTAGGTAGACAACTATATTAGGGAATACAATTTAATACTAATTAAGGAACACTTACTGAGTTTTGACCCAATATCGGTAGCGGAGATGCTAACACTGGAATCAACAAAGAGAGCCATAGCGTGTGTGATTTCCAGAACTTTCTCACACATCCTCGTAAGGCCATTGGTGTCATTCTGTTTGTTTCGATGTCGTATCCGCCTAAACTGTTTACAATTTGACTCTGCTTTCATTGGCTGTGCTATCAAATACGTCACGGTACAGTTAATAATTTTGTCTCAGACGAGTCGTGACTTCTGGGGAAGTGTTCTTAAGGTTGACGGCTAGGCAAATGTAGCTGGACTTGTTCCTAAGAAAGAGAAAAGATGCTTATTAATGTTTTTTAAAATGAAAAGGGGAAAGATGAAAGGATGTGTATGACAGTTACAGATGCGAGATTTCGGCTTTGGTGGTTACTTTGTAGTATATTTGTGGGAATGAACAGGATAATTGGCTGGCTCTCGTGGCTCTTGCTAAGGAACACTGAGGATCTCCGCAAAGGCGATATTTTCAAACTAAATTGTCCCAAACAGTTTCCGGTCATAGTTAGTTGGTTAGTTGGTTGATTGGTCAGTCAGTTAGTTAGTTAGTTAGTTAGTTAGTTAGTTAGTTAGTTAGTTAATCTGTTGGGGTATCATCCTTGCACTCTGGATATGTCCATGGGTGCTCAGATCCTACCCGGAACATAAGCATCAGCGTCCGGTGGCTAATAGTGCCAGTTATATGTTGGTTGACAAAGTCCCTCATCCTCCCGATGTGCTTCTCGTTTCTGGCTAAGACAATTATTACTTCCAAGTCCTCATTCTGGATAACGATGTGAATTCACCGGCGTCAAATGCCTAAGCTCTCAATTCTAAGAGCATTAATAATATCGGCTAGAACCACGGGCTGGCCATCTGCAGGGGATGCAGAGCCAGCAAGTTTATCACTACCCTCAACTCCCGCGTGTCCCAGGACGAAGATGAAGGCAACTTCTAACAGTGGACCTCCGCAGCGACTGAATCCACTGTCTGCTTACAGAACCCTGATAAGGATCTGTAATGTTATAGGGGTATCACCTTTTGTGAATGAAAGGAGGAATAGGTGCGCTCGTTTTCCCACGCTTAGCAGACGAAGAGTCCATTCTTCGAACTCTGGTCCGAACGTGCTCATGACATCATTATCGCAGTTTCCTTCGATAACGCACCCGATGGGAGGCAATTTATAGTGTATAAATTATATCTTTTGCACGAGAAAATCCACATCGATGACTATATGCGGCTTAGACTGTGGGAATCACATATATAATCTGGTACTAGCAGGTAGGTTCGCGGTTGAGGACGGAGATTATGCGTGTGAAACTAATTGGACACCATCATCGGTATGTGCCATGCCGATAAGCGTGGACGGTCATGTTTCGCCATCTCACACGATCACCATATTCGCGGATCAGCTCTGTGTTCTTGTCTCGACCATATCACGTGGCCAAACCATCTAGATATTTACATCTCTGCATTCTCTTCCCCTCAATCTTGCCAGTTGTCACCAAGTTTTCTAATTTATAGGCCATATGAATGGTAGTTGTCCATCTGATTCAACATCTTTTTTGAAGACAGATCTCATCTCATCTCATTTTGTTCCTCTTAAACCTTGCGGTGTTGAGGTGAAACATAAACAGCAGCAGAGTTCCCGTTTATGGGCTTCATGTATCGAGATTCCTATGGGCTGTTATTCCCTCTGTCCATCGTTTACATGGTCTGCCTCGTTTTCTGGTTCCATTTGGTCTGATCACCTGTAGGAATGTACCGGACTCACAATGGGTAGCTATGTGTGTACAGTAAGTAAAATTTTAAGTGACCAGTCAGATGTAGTATGTTATATTTAGCAATCGCTCACTAACATCAAAGCCTATATCAGGTCTATATTCTTGTCTCGATCATACTATACGACCAAGCAATCCATATATTTATTTAGTTGTGTTCCTTTTGATCTCTTCCCATCTAGCCTGCTGGTTGTGACTAAGTTGTGATGGTTTTTTTCCCCTTCTTGTCATAAACTCTCCAACATTTTTTGACTGTCTTGTTTAATCATCATGTTCCATACGGATAAGCGTGGGCTGTCACGTTTCGCCATCACACATGATCACCAGAGTCGTGGTTCAGCTCTTTAATTTTGTCTCGAGTATGCCATGTGGCCAAGCCATCAAAATATTTACCTATATGACTTCCCTGTTGTTTTCTTCTTAATCTTGCCAATTGTCAATAAGTTCTCTAGTTTAGTTTTTTTAACAACGTCTCATATCTTTAACCAGTGTAGGATTTGCATTTATTTCTGGAAGGACTGCCTAGTTGTTTTTCTTGTTCGTCCATTCTATTTATTTCTTGTTGATCAGACGACTGCTCTGTGGCGAAGTGGTTACGGACGCAATTCGTACCCCACATACAACGTTCAAAACACAGCTGCGGGCGATCTGGCAGCAAATCAGTCTTGCATTGGTTTTCATACAATGGTATGAGTGCCTGTCGTTTAGAAAGCAATGGGAAACTACTGAACGTAAATTTGCCAAGAAATCCCAAACAGCCAAAAATTCCCGGGTTGACATCGAGCGTACTGTAAAGGATATGCACCTTACTTAAATGTTTTCTGTGGATTCAACTGCTGGACAAATAGTAATGACATGGATAATAAATTGGATTCCGCGGAGATGTGGTGTTTGAGAATAATCTTGGGAATGTTGTGGGCAGAGAAGGATGTTGTCGGCAGAGAAGGATGTTATGAATAGAGAAATATGTTGTGAAGTAGATAAGTATGTTGTGAGTAGAGAAGTATGTTGTGAGTAGGGAGAAATATGTTGTGAGTAGAGAAGTATGTTGTGAGTAGAGAAGTATGTTGTGAGTAGAGAAGTATGTTGTGAGTAGAGAGAAGTATGTTGTGAGTAGAGAAGTATGTTGTGAGTAGAGAAGTATGTTGTGAGTAGAGAAGTATGTTGTGAGTAGAGAAGTATGTTGTGAGTAGAGAAGTATGTTGTGAGTAGAGAAGTATGTTGTGAGTAGAGATGTATGTTGTGAGTAGAGAAATATGTTGTGAGTAGAGAAATATGTTGTGAGTAGAGAAGTATGTTGTGAGTAGAGAGAAGTATGTTGTGAGTAGAGAAATATGTTGTGAGTAGAGAAGTATGTTGTGAGTAGAGAAGTATGTTGTGAGTAGAGAAGTATGTTGTGAGTAGAGAAGTATGTTGTGAGTAGAGAAGTATGTTGTGAGTAGAGAAGTATGTTGTGAGTAGAGATGTATGTTGTGAGTAGAGAAGTATGTTGTGAGTAGAGAAATATGTTGTGAGTAGAGAGAAGTATGTTGTGAGTAGAGAAGTATGTTGTGAGTAGAGAGAAGTATGTTGTGAGTAGAGAAGTATGTTGTGAGTAGAGAGAAGTATGTTGTGAGTAGAGAAGTATGTTGTGAGTAGAGAGAAGTATGTTGTGAGTAGAGAGAAGTATGTTGTGAGTAGAGAGAAGTATGTTGTGAGTAGAGAAGTATGTTGTGAGTAGAGAGAAGTATGTTGTGAGTAGAGAAGTATGTTGTGAGTAGAGAAGTATGTTGTGAGTAGAGAGAAGTATGTTGTGAGTAGAGAGAAGTATGTTGTGAGTAGAGAAATATGTTGTGAGTAGAGAGAAGTATGTTGTGAGTAGAGAGAAGTATGTTGTGAGTAGAGAAATATGTTGTGAGTAGAGAGAAATATGTTGTGAGTAGAGAAGTATGTTGTGAGTAGAGAAGTATGTTGTGAGTAGAGAGAAGTATGTTGTGAGTAGAGAGAAGTATGTTGTGAGTAGAGAAATATGTTGTGAGTAGAGAGAAGTATGTTGTGAGTAGAGAAGTATGTTGTGGACAGAGAAGGAAACACAAACGCTCATATACTGAGTGATACAAATCTCAATTATAAGATTGATTTGTCGTTGGGTGGCTGTGAACGCTAGCGTAGTCTATGTAACTACTGTAGTTGTTACTACTGCTGACTGCACTAGAATGATGTTTGCGTGTGAATTAGCTTTCCCTATTACCAGTGTCCCTCGCTATTAAACCAACCAACTCCGACTTCTGAGGTACTTGTAATTTGTGTGACCAAGTCAAGAATGACAAGTCACATTTTAGTCTAACTGTACGGTGTAGGGGTTGAGCCCGCTACCATGACATGAAGGGATAGAACTTTAACGAAGTGAATGTTTTAAAGTGTGCAGTAGATCACCGGTTACTGGGACAACTAGCCCAAGTTCTGCCGTAGAGGAAGATACCTATTAAGTACTACAGCGAATTTCATAAGAACTATTTTTGGGCGACTTTATGCTACTAATGGCAAACATGAAGGCTTACTGCAACTATTGAGCGCATAATCATAACAACAGAGATGAGATGCCCTAGAAAAGCTGCGAGAATAACCATGAGAGATAGAATTAGAAATGAGGAAATTAGAGGATGACTAGATTTGAAACACATCATGAACTTCATTAAAGAACAACAGACTAAATGGTTTGGCCATTACACAAGAATGTCCTGGTATGTGCCACAAAGAGACACATTGAAGAAATATAATGAATACAGAGCAAGGGGAAGAACACGTAAAAGATGGAGTTATGGTTTGAAGAACGACAGTAGAGAAATTAATGCCAGCTTACAAAGAGCATTAGAAAAAGCGCAGATAAGATCTTTACATCTCCTCCCACCACTTTACTGAGATAAATGGAGTAAGAGATAAAGAAGAAGTATATCAACATCAAAGCGAGGATAAAGAAATGTGTCTTGCGTAGGGAACATACCAGATAAGAGAAGTGGAAGAATAAGTATGTGGAAATTTGTGTGTGTGTGTGTGTGTGCGCGCGCGCGCATATGAAAGCTTTTTAAAATATCACATGTATATTATACTATATAGGCAAAGCTTCTGGTCTGGAGACACAACAGTGGAAGATAAACTCTATGGACCACCGAGTGAACTAAAAAATACAGTGAAGTTCATACAAGAGACAACATAGATACATTTCAAGCGAACGAAGGAAGAAGAAGGAAGCTTTCTAACCACACCATCCATTCTCTCATCTGTTATTGTGTTCTTGGGCAGCTGACCCTTTCCATTATCTTTTTTGTTGATTGAGATAAGCCGGAAGCTTAGCCAAAGTCGTCTCTGCAAACGATGTATTTATGGAAAATGAGAAGAAGGGATAAAGCACATGAAATCTCGTTCCAGATTTCTTCTTTTATTTCTCGTTCACTTGGTCAAAAATATTTAATGAATCCAGCTCTGTGGCGAAGGAGTGACGGATGCGGTTCGTAATCTCGCATACTGTGTTCGAAATACAGCTGCGGGCGATTTGGAAGCAGACTACATTTGCAGACCTGCATTGGTTTTAATAAAATGGTACGAGTGCCGGTCGTTCAGAAAGCAATGGTAATCAACTAAGCGTAAACCTGCCAAGAAATCACAGCCTAACAAATCTGGGCTTGATTGGAACGTCCTGTAAAGGATATGCAAATAACTTAACCTCTAATGTGGTGTGCCTGGAAATGCTTCTCTTTGATCAGGCGTGTGACGTTAGTTAGCTGGTATTGTAGATGTTGCTACTTGCAACTGCTTTTCCAGGTTTGCGTCGGTCAGTCTGGAGCGCAGTCGACTCTTTATGATTGTAAGATTTGAAACTAGCAGGAAAACTATTACATAAGCGATGTTGAAATTCGCATTCTCAGGAGATGTTTCAATGAATGTCTCCTGAAAATGCGAATTTCAACATCGCTTATGTAATATTTATAGATTTAATGAATTTCTAGTCTCGTCTGCGGTTGCCTTGGCAGGGCCAACCAAGTGATTTAACGGGCCATATGCGATAGTCAGGGCGAGAGACAGTGTTGGAGATCCATTGCAGCCAACCTTCATTGCGGAGATGGCACCCAATTGTCTGATTGATACGACCCGCCGGCCCGACGTTTCCCACCTCTGGGTCAAAGACAATGCCATGAGTAAATATTATCAGTAGAACTGATTCAGAGCACGAAAGACCGAGATATGTGGAGTGGCATGGACGCCTACGCCACCTTGCTGGGCTCACGATAATGGTGATGAGGTCCTAACCTCGGTATGATGCCACATGTGCAGGCAAGCGACTACCAGGCGATCGCTGCAACATTCACAGGGATGATACAACCGTACATAAATTATTCCCACATATGCAGGACATGCAAGCCGTGATTACGCATAGCAAATGAAGATTATGTTGATAGAATTAATGGTATGCGTTATGTGATATAGAGATGAGGATAGGTGCATTCTCTATAGGGAAATACAACAAGGTTGCTAAGAAGAAGGAGACGGAGGAGAAGAAGAGGGTGAAGAGGGGAGGAGAAGAAGTGGGTGAGGAGGGGAGGAGAAGAAGGAAAAAGAAGAAGAAGAAGAAGAAGAAGAAGAAGAAGAAGAAGAAGAAGAAGAAGAAGAAGAAGAAGAAGAAGAAGAAGAAGAAGAAGAAGAAGAAGAAGAAAATGATTGATTGATTGATGGATTGATTTAGAAAGCGACATAACAGCATTCGGGGCATTCCCATAAGCGCTCCGTCCCCATCCTCAGCAGCCAGCGAAGAGTTCAAACATCAATAGTACCAGTAACAATCTGATTATATGTCCGTCTCGCCTTTCCTCTGAGCGTTGAGCGTCGGCCAGATCCCCTCGTCACTCCTCGCTGTCTCATTCTTGCCAGACCATGGTAATCCATTTGCTCCTCCGAGGTGTACACGTGCTCCCACAAGGCCGCAACCACGTCTGCCTTGTCATGTATCAATACTCCACCAAGTTCTGCAGAGCCAGCCAATCTGTCCGCCTGTTCATTTCCCAGCACACCGGCATGCCCCGGAGAAAAGATCCAGGCGATGCTTGTCACCCGTGACCTCCGAAGCGAAGCAAGCCACTCCGCTCGAAGCCTGGCCGTCCTCACCCTCGTCAGCATGCTTTCTGAGTCAGTTACAATCATGATGAGTGTGTGTGTGTGTGTGTGTGTGTGTGTGTCATATTCTCCATCCAGCGGAGAGCTGCAGTGACTGCCTCTACCTCCATTCTTAAGCTGGATGTTGTGGTATCATATGCCAGGCACTCCTGCATCAAACATCGACCATTAGCTTTGGCTATGAACCCCCAGCCACTTCTCTCACCTCTTGACACCGAACCATCTGTGTAGATAATCACATCATCCGAGTGTGCATTGTCCTGAATCAGTTGCTCGATTTCCACTTCCGTGGCCCCTGCTGGCCACCCCTTGCACTCCCGGCTTAATGTGATTATAACTCTGCACACGTCTGACTGCTCCGCTGGCACTCTGACCCACTCCTCTCCTCGCCTAATGTTCTCTAAGATGCACACCTGTCTGATCGTATCCTCCGCCTGAGCCATACATGATTTCCCTCTTATCAGTCGCTGACCCTTAACTGCGTCCAGCGCCTCATGCAGTGGGTGGTATGTGTCTGCAGCTACTCTGAGGTATGCCTTCGCCTGCATCACCTTGAGCCTACCAGCAACAGTCGGCAGACCAAGGATGTAACGCATACAAACTACTGGGGTGTCTCTGGTGCATCCAAGAATGACCCGCATAGAAGAAACAGCAGGAGAAGGACGATGACGATGACGAATGAAGAAAAAGAAGGAGAAAGAGTTCTTTTAGCACAATTAAATCTCATCTAATCTCACGTAATCTTATCTTGTTATTCTTGTAGCTTGCGGTGGTGAGGTGAAGTATAATCAGCGGGAAAGTGCCGATTTCGGGCTTCATATATCGATATTTATATTTATATTTTAATACACATGTATATGTTCCCCGAAATTTGTCTGCATTGCTACCTGTCTTGAGTTGAATTGATTTGAATCAAGAACCAGTATAACAGCACTCGGGACTTGCCCATACATTCTCAGATATCTTTAACAGACAACGAAGAGTCCCAATACAAATGGTACCAGTAGCAGTCTGATTATGTGTTTGTGTGGCCTTTCCTTGGAGTACTGTGTCGACCAGATCCTCTAATAACTCCCAGCTGAATCATTCTTTCCAAGCCGTGATGAATAAGTGGTATATTCCGCCACACTATACACGATCCCAGAGGGCGCCTACCACACCTGTCTTATCATATTTGCGGCCACCCCCCGGGCAACAGCTGTGAGAGGCTGCCTAAACCAGGCGTGGGTAGCCGATTTGGTGTCAAACCAAGCGGTAAACAAGGGTATGCCTACCCTGCATGTGAAGACAGGATTCGGCAGACTGCGCGGAAGAAACAATTCCTGATTCAACGGGCAAGACGGCGTTTACCTGCAAAGCGTTGTGGAACTTAATTAGCACGGCAAGGCACGTAGAGCGCCCTGTTCATCCACTGCACCTGTATTCGTCTCCAGTCGTCTCGACTTGTCTTGCCACTGGACTCAGATGGACTCAGGCGAGAGAGTGAGGTCGACGAATTGCGCAACTCTTCCTCACTATAATCCAAGTCATCACGCAAGTCATTCTTCATCCAACGTCATATATCATCTTCAAGCCCTGTGGCGATGGGCGAGCGGCGAAGCGGCAGGCGTGGGTACGCTGCCAGCCTTAGTCGAAGTCCTGCACACAGGCGGCTCAGGCCATATGGTCGTCTTCTACTGACCGGAGCAGCAGTAGGATTCGGCAGCCCCCTGAGCGACTGAGCAGCCCTCTATAGGAATACACTGCTCACCCCCATAGCATGAGGAAGGGGCTAGAAAAAGTGCCCTAAACATTGTCTGCTCCATCACTACCTAACCAGCTAGCCGCGGTTGGTGGGTACCCTATCTGCGGTCGACATACAAATAAAGATAAAACAAGTAAAGCTAAAAGAGGAAACCATATTCCCTTAACAATTGGAACTTGGAATGTACGCACCCTACTTGACAGAGACGGCGCGTCGGGTCCAGAGAGACGAACAGCACTGATTAGGAAAGAGCTGGGCAGGTACAAACATCGACATTGCAGCCTTGAGCGAGACACGACTTGCAAAAGAAGGCCAAATCTGTGAAATAGGTGCCGGCTACACATTTTTCTGGATTGGAAGGAAAAGCGAAGAAAGACGCCAATCCATTGTGGGATTTGCCATTAAGTCGGCCCTGGTCGGCAAATTAGCTGGATTTACAAAGGTTATAAACGACAGGCTCATGACCATTAAGTTGCCCCTGCTGAATGGATGGAAGCAGCAGGAGAAGGAGCAGAGTGTCTACTCACCAACTATGACCAGTGAAAATGATGTCAAGAGCAAGTTCTATGAGGACCTGCACAATGTATTAACATCTGTTCCCAAAGGAGACAAACTTATACTCCTTGGGGATTTCAATGCCAGAGTAGGCACGGACACCACCTCTTGGAATGGCATTATTGGAAAGCACGGAGTCGGAAATTGTAACAGCAATGGACTCCTCCTCCTTCAGACATGTGCCGAACACGATCTCCTGATTACCAACACAATTTTCTGTCTCCCCATGCAGGACATCGTGGATGCACCCTCGCTCGAAACACTGGCACCTCATTGACTATGTCATCATCAGGAGAAGTGACAAACAAGACGATCGGGTAACAAAATCCACGTGTGGTGCCGAATGTTGGACAGACCATCGTCTCATTGTCTCGAAAATAAACATTCACATCTGGCCACCATGGCGTCCTCAAGGGGTAAAAATGCAAAAAAAAAAAAAACTAAATGTCACCCGCCTAAACAGCAAGAAAATGCAGCAGTCGTTTGAAAATATGCTTGAAGACCGCCTGAAGCCCAATGCTGCTGCTAAAGAGGATACAGAAACAGAGTGGAGAGCCCCAAAGGACATCATTTCCAACACTGCTATGGAAATCCTGGGCCCAACCCCCCGAAAGCATAAAGATTGGTTTGATGAAAATTCCGAAGACATCAACCAATTTCTGGCCGAGAAACATCTTCTCCTCAAGGCACATTTGAATGACCCGAAGTCAACATAAAAAAGAACATTCAGAGAGTAGTGCAGCAGAAACTTCGGCACATGCGGGATTCCTGGCTGAGCAGCAAAGCTGATGAAATTCAAAGCTTTGCTGACAGACATGATATGAAAAACTTCTACCACTCACTGAAAGTGGTCTATGGTCCTACATCACCAGGCATAGCTCCCCTCCTCAGTGCAGATGGGGGAACATTGGTCAGCGATAAGAAAGAAATCCTTCAACGCTGGGCAGAACATTTCAGCAACATCTTAAATGCAACTTCCTTCTTCGATGATGAAACCATCAACTGCCTTCCTCAAGTTCCCACCAATGAGACACTTGATGACCTGCCAACCATAGTGGAAGTAAACAAAGCCATCCAGCAACTCTCCAGCGGCAAGGCACCTGGTCCTGACTCCATCCCAGGAGAGATATACAAGGCAGGTCGTGTCACGATACTGGAGGTTGTCGACCCTAAAGGATCAAAGACCAGAGATCGTCGATTTACACCGCTACAATTTTGTTTGTTGTCAGGACGGATCCCCGATCAAACAGGAGCGGAACTCTTTGAAACATGGAGAACGATCCTAGATAAAACACAGTCAGAAATCTTTGACGACGGTGAACGAAGTTCCCGTGAGCAACGGAAGAAACAATATCAACTAGAATTGTCTACATCAAAGAAGATTATCGGCATGTTTTGTACAAGGATCAAAAGACGAGAAAAGAGCAGGGGGCTACTTGGTGGAGGAGAAAAAAACCAGTGACGTCTTACAGACAAAATTATAAGTTGTCTGAATATACCGTTTTAAATTCAGTGTGCTAAAGAAAATTACACCGAGAGGACGTGTTTATCTATTCGAGGTCCTATTTAGAAAAGGAATTACAATGTCCCGGGTTGCTTAGAGGCAACGGACATTTGTACTGGATGTGCATATGTATTCCAATTCAGGATCACAATAGTTTTATAAGGTAGTAGTGATGTAGATTAGAACTCGAACATAGTGGACTTGCGTGTGTGACCGTAGTATTAGAGTGTCGACAGCAAGAGGCTGAGGAGTGACTTAGGCTGTGTCGAGTGAGGTGTCATTGCACTCGATAGGTTAAGAACAATGACATGAGAAGATAGTCAGTAAGTGGGGAGATAAAGGATAGGTCTATGCAAGGATATTATGGTAGGAGTGTCTACTGGGTATCTGTGCTTTTCCTATAACTTTTCCTTCTGGTACCTAGTCTAAGGTAATGTGAAGAGCTCCTCTGTTTTATGCCAGAGTTTAGTTCTATGATAATATAGAGGTTACAATCTGAGTACGGCCTTAGGCCTACTCTCACATCTAATGAGTCTGAGTCGGGTTGATATCACCTGGTGTTATCTCTTCGACAGGTTCCACTTGACAGTGAAAGTACCTCCAACTCTGATAAGCAGAAAATGGAAATACTCGGGTACAGTGCTGACATCAAACTTTGAATCCTGTTTATAAAAGAAGGTCAGACAATTTATGAGCTAGTTGAATATAAAAGAAGGAGTCAATATAAGAGAGACTCATAAACTAAAGAATTACCAGCAGACAAGGAAGTGATAACCATAATGTTCGCTCTAAGAATTATATAAAGTGAAAGACAATTCTAAATCACTAACATTTTCCCTGCTTACCTGAACAGTTCGTTTGAGTAACAGACAACAGTGTGTCGGCGATATATTTTTCGGACAGTGGTTGTGTTCGTTCATACATGAACTATAGAAAATACCGAGTTATAGACATTGTAGAAATACAGGAAACGAACTAAATAAATTACTCAGTGGTGATTAGAATTTTCAAACGTTCCAGGATATTTTGGAATAAGTCAAAATTCGGTCGGAGAGACACATCATCGGGTGAGCGCATTCCAGTTCTGTGCTGTGTGAAGTCTAATGGCTGTTGCATGAAGAGAAAATGTGATGCTGATCATAGACTGAATATTCCTATCTCACATACACGATAGACTACACCACAGATGTCTATATGCATACACTATATACACACCTGACATAGCTTTCTTCATTAAATAGTTATTATTTGTTGAAGGACAGTGTTGTGTGGGTATGTTCTGGAGGAATAGAAAGAGAAAGAGAGAGCTAGTGATAAAAGACAGAACGGGGGGTGTGTAGACAAAGGTCCGGCCTTAGTCCCACAACGGAGAAAAGGGAATTTAAAAGGTGTGCTTGTTGATTCTACTTTCCCCCCAGGGACGACAAGTGACAGGTGGGCCGGTCCTAACAGAGCAGCTTCACCAAGTCTTTACAAACATATGGGTGAACGAGACCATGCCACAAGATTTCAAGGACGCGTCAATAGTCCACCTTTACAAACGTAAAGGAAACCGCAAATCCTGTGACAACCACCGAGGCATCTCCTTGCTTTCAATTGCAGGAAAGATACTCGCCAGAATTCTTCTCAATCGCCTCACGGCCCATCTCGATCAAGGTCTTCTTCCTGAGAGTCAATGTGGCTTCAGAAAAGAACGTGGAATTGTTGACATGATTTTCGCTGCAAGGCAGCTGCAAGAGAAATGTCAGGAACAGAACTGCGAAATGTTCTCCACTTTCATTGACCTTACCAAGGCTTTTGATACAGTCAGCACAGAAGGACTGTGGAAGATCATGGCAAAATATGGCTGTCCACGAAAGTTTGTCCAAATAGTGTGGCTATTTCATGATGGTATGCAGGCAAGCGTACAGGGAAATGGTGAACTGTCTGAATCCTTTCCTGTCACCAATGGAGTGAAGCAAGGATGTGTCCTGGCACCAACACTGATCAGCCTCATGTTTTCAGCCATGTTGATGAAAGCTTTTGAGAACGACGACATTGGAATAGACATCAAATACCGTATGGATGGAAAGTTATTCAATCTTAGAAGGCTGAAAGCTAAAACCAAAATTAACAGCGACACCGTCAGAGAGCTCCTGTTTGCTGATGATTGCGCTCTATACATCAACTCACAGGCGGACATGCAACATAATGTTACAGCTTTCTCACATGCCTGTGCCAACTTTGGGCTCAATATCAACTTGGAGAAGACTGTAGTTATGTACCAGCCAGCTCCAGGGAATAATCACACTGTGCCGAATATCAAAGTGAATGGTCATAGACTAAGTGTTGTGGACAAATTCACCTATCTTGGCAGCACTGTGTCACAAGCTGCCACAATTGATGACGAAGTGAATGCAAGAATCTCCAAGGCCATTGTGGCCTTTGGCAGACTGTACAAGAATGTATGGGACAGAACTGGAATAAGCCTGCAAACAAAGCTAAAAGTCTACAAAGCAGTTGTATTATCCACACTGCTATATGCTTGTGAAACCTGGACTGTTTATCAGCGACACGCTAGGAAATTAAACCACTTCCACACAGTCTGCCTAAGGAAGCTACTGAAGATTAAATGGCAAGACAAGATCCCAGACACTGAAGTCCTAGAAAGAGCGTCCATGCCCAGTATCCACACTCTACTGATGAAGAATCAGATTCGTTGGGCTGGTCACTTGACTCGCATGCCAGATCACAGGGTCCATAAACGAATTTTTACAGCGAACTGCGTTGTGGTAAACGCTCCCAAGGTGGCCAGAGGAAACGCTTTAAAGACACTGAAAATCTCTCTGAATGCTTTTGGAATTCATCATGAACACCTTGGAGACTGCAGCCAGAGACCGAAATTCGTGGCGTGCATCATTACACAAGGGTGCAGTCATGTGTGAGGCAACCAGGACTGCAAGAGCTGTAAAGAAAAGGCAGGATAGAAAACACTGCAGGAAATCCTCTCAGGAAACGTCAAGCATTCTTTGTCCACATTGTCAAAGAACATTTCGAGCCAAAATAGGCCTTATCAGCCATCTTAGAACCCACGGCTCCATACTTTCAACCCCACTGGATGAAATGAATGGTCGTCATCATTCTTGATTGACAAACAACACAACACCCCGCACAGTGGTGCAGACCCAGCCAGTCTGTCCGCGTCCTTGTTTCCTACCACACCAGCATGTCCTGGAGAGAGAATCCAACACATCCTCTCTATCTTTGATTTAATTTAAATTGAAGCATGCCGCTCTGCACGAAGTATGCCTGTCTTCACCTTTTCCTTGCATGCTCTGTGATTCCGTTACAGACACATTTGCGTGCCTTTTGTTCTTCATCCATGGGATGCCGATGTGACCGCTTCCACCTCCATTCTCACACTAGAAGTTGGATCAGCATATGCCAGGCTCCTCTATGCACCGTCCACTAATTTTCGCTTTGAAACCTGTGTTTCCATACTGCCAGAGTAACTAACAACGATTGCCTGAAGAGGCTAATGAAACTAGAACACTATATACAACAATAAGAAAGAGACAAACAGCTTTCTTTGGTCATGTGAATGAACGAACGAGCGAACGAACTTTATTTATTTACACATTTATTACACAGTACAAGCATTCATTTTTTTAAAAGTTTGTGATGAGAAGAGAGGCACTGGAAAACATCGCGACAACTGGAAAGATCGAGGGGAAGAGGGGCAGAGGCAGACCAAGAGAAATGATGCTGGATGGATTGAGACGGTGGCATGGAGAAATTTCATCAGCAGAGTTGCCAGCTGACAAGGCACTTGATGATGATGATGAACCCTGTGGCACGACTTTTTTCCTTTGAACATGTATATATATATATATATATATGTGTGTGTGTGTGTGTGTGTGTGTGTGTGTGTGTGTGTGTGTGTGTGTGTGTGTGTGTGTGTGTGTGTGTGTGTGTGTGTGTGTGTGTGTGTGTGTTTGTGTGTGTGTGTGTGTGTGTGTGTGTGTGTGTGTGTGTGTGTGTGTGTGTGTGTGTGTGTGTGTGTGTGTGTGTGTGTGTGTGTGTGTGTGTGTGTGTGTGTGTGTGTGTGTGTGTGTGTGTGTGTGTGTGTGTGTGTGTGTGTGTGTGTGTGTGTGTGTGTGTGTGTGTGTGTGTGTGTGTGTGTGTGTGTGTGTGTGTGTGTGTGTGTGTGTGTGTGTGTGTGTGTGTGTGTGTGTGTGTGTGTGTGTGTGTGTGTGTGTGTGTGTGTGTGTGTGTGTGTGTGTGTGTGTGTGTGTGTGTGTGTGTGTGTGTGTGTGTGTGTGTGTGTGTGTGTGTGTGTGTGTGTGTGTGTGTGTGTGTGTGTGTGTGTGTGTGTGTGTGTGTGTGTGTGTGTGTGTGTGGTGTGTGTGTGTGTGTGTGTGTGTGTGTGTGTGTGTGTGTGTGTGTGTGTGTGTGTGTGTGTGTGTGTGTGTGTGTGTGTGTGTGTGTGTGTGTGTGTGTGTGTGTGTGTGTGTGTGTGTGTGTGTGTTGTGTTGTGTTGTGTTGTGTGTTTTGTTGCTGAATTTCCCCCCTCTGATTTACGTTTAGCATTGAGGAGTTTGTTGTAAGGTATGTACACTGTGCGTGTGAGTGTTTTGTACCTCTCGCGTTTTCGTAGGAGTTAGCGTACCTCACTGTTTGTATTTCCTAAAGGATGTTAACATTAGCTGCATATCTTTTACATGATGTCGCAGTCAAACCCAGCATTTGTGGCTGTTCGTGATTTCTTGGCAAGTTTTATTTTACATATCCTTTTACATGACATCGCTGCCAACACTAGCATTTTACTGCTGTTCGTGAGGCTCGTACCATTTTATAAAAACACCAACGCATGTAGGTCTACTGCCAACTCGCCCGCAGCTGTGTTTGGAATGCTGTATGCGGGATTACGAACTCCGCCCGTAACCCCATAACCACAAAGCCTATAGAATGAATATAGTTCTATTTAAAGAACAATTGCGGATCTTCAGTTCTCGTAAACAGGAGATGATCGTAACTAGTCCCCCCTAGAACAAGTGGACTGCCAAAGCATTTTTCATTGGCAGTGCTAAAAGTGGAACAGTGCTTACTGGATCAATATGTTGATTTACATTATTTATCTAAACGAACAGGGTCACTGGTGACACAGTGGGTAGTAACTATCCCTGCAAATACAGTGGTTTAGGTTCAAACCCTAACAGGACTAGCATTCTTTTTTAAGTTTGTGTGTGGAAGTCAAAAGGAATTAAACTCAGCACCACACTTATAATATTCAATCCCAGTGTTATACTATTCTGGTTATTCTATTCTAGTTATATTATTCTAGTTATATTCTTCTACCTATATTTTTCTAGTTATACTATTCTATTATAGTATTCTAATTATACTGTTCTTCCTATACCATCTTAGCTATACTATTCTAGTTATACTATTCTTCCTATACCATCTTAGCTATACTATTCTAGTTATACTATTCTTCCTATACCATCTTAGCTATACTATTCTAGTTATACTATTCTTCCTATACCATCTTAGCTATACCCATTCTAGTTATACTATTCTTCCTATACTATCTTAGCTATACTATTCTAGTTATACTATTCTTCCTATACCATCTTAGCTATACTATTCAAGGTATACTATTCTTCCTATACCATCTTAGCTATACTATTCTAGTTATACTATTCTTCCTATACTATCTTAGCTATACTATTCTAGTTATACTATTCTTCCTATACCATCTTAGCTATACTATTCTAGGTATACTATTCTTCCTATACCATCTTAGCTATACTATTCTAGTTATACTATTCTAGTTATACTATTCTTCCTAAACTATCTTAGCTATACTATTCTAGTTATACTATTCATCTTATACTATCTTAGCTATACTATTCTAGGTATACTATTCTTCCTATACTATCTTAGCTATACTATTCTAGTTATACTATACTTCCTATACTATCTTAGCTATACTATTCTAGTTATACTATTCTTCCTATACCATCTTAGCTATACTATTCTAGTTATATTATTCTTCCTATACTATCTTAGCTATACTATTCTAGTTATACTATTCTTGTTATACTATTCTTTCTATACTATCTTAGCTATACTATTCTAGCTATACTATTCTTCCTATACCATCTTAGCCATACTATTCTAGTTATACTATTCTTCCTATAATATCTTAGCTATACTATTCTAGTTATACTATTCTTCCTATACTATCTTAGCTATACTATTCTAGTTATACTATTCTTCCTATACTATCTTAGCTATACTATTCTAGCTATACTATTCTTCCTATACCATCTTAGCTATACTATTCTAGTTATACTATTCTTCCTATAATATCTTAGCCATACTATTCTAGTTATACTATTCTTCCTATAATATCTTGGCTATACTATTCTAGTTATACTATTCTTCCTATACCATCTTAGCTATACTATTCTAGTTATACTATTCTTCCTATAATATCTTAGCCATACTATTCTAGTTATACTATTCTTCCTATACCATCTTAGCCATACTATTCTAGTTATACTATTCTTCCTATACCATCTTAGCTATACTATTCTAGTTATACTATTCTTCCTATAATATCTTAGCCATATTATTCTAGTTATACTATTCTTCCTATAATATCTTAGCTATACTATTCTAGTTATACTATTCTTCCTATACCATCTTAGCTATACTATTCTAGTTATACTATTCTTCCTATAATATCTTAGCCATACTATTCTAGTTATACTATTCTTCCTATACCATCTTAGCTATACTATTCTAGTTATACTATTCTTCCTATAATATCTTAGCCATACTATTCTAGTTATACTATTCTTCCTATAATATCTTAGCTATACTATTCTAGTTATACTATTCTTACTATACCATCTTAGCTATACTATTCTAGTTATACTATTCTTCCTATAACATCTTAGCCATACTATTCTAGTTATACTATTCTTCCTATACTTCCTTCTAGTTCTTACGTTTCTAGTTTTACTATAACAATTGCATTATGCTAGTTAAACTATTCAGCCGGGTGTTTGTAAAATCTCACTTCACTTTGAATGTAGAACAAATGTGAAAAAATGAAGTATATGACGTCATCAAAAATGTGCGGCACAGTGCATCGTGAAGCAATATGCAGCAAACAGCCGTCGTCTGCTGGAGTAATTCTTTGCACTCTAAACAGAATGATGTTTGTTATCAACGGAAGACAGATATTTTTGATTGGTTGAACAAGTGTTTCGAAATGGCAGTGGATACACACGGATGGTTGTTCAAAGATTTATAGCAATATTTCCTGATAAACAACCTCCTCATCGTATTACTGTTAGAAGAGGGGGGGGGGGGGGGGGGACTGCGTGGTCTCGAGGTATGGTGTCCGCCTCGAGTACTGGAGGTCACGGGTTCAAGCCCCAGTGATGACCGGGCATTTTCTCGTGGAACTCTAGTAACAAAATTTCCACTGGTCTTTGGGTAGTGAGATCGGACGCCCGTGTGTATTGTTGCGCACGTAAAAAATCTCCTGGCAGTTGGAAATCCAAAAAGAGTAGCCTAACGGCGCTGCCCGGGCAAAATTTCGAGTTAAAAATCTACCCAAAGTATTTTTCAGGATCCTCGCCGGTGCTACGGAGTTCGTGCACTGAGCTGAGTTTCTCTAGACTCAGGGTTGAGTTAGGAGGAGAACGGAGCACTTATGGGATGCACCCGTGTGCTATGATGTTGATCCATCGACTAAACTAAACTTAACTAAACTATTACTGTTAGAAATTTGTTTGAATAATTTTCTTGCTGCGGGACATGATCCGCGATCTGGTAGACCTGCTGTGTCTGAAGAAAAATGTCTAGATATCCAAGACAGGATCCTGAAAAGCCCAAGCAAGTCCTTAATGAAAATGTCGCAACAAGTGAACGTATCAGTGAACAGAGTGCACAATATTCTTAAACAACGATTACCTTTTTCATCCATACATGATTTCTGTGTTGTCATAACTAAAAGAGTGTAATAATAAATCTAGAGTCAGGTACGCCACCTAGTTTGAAGCATGTTTAGCTAAAGAAGACAAGTCAATTCTCGATGTAACATTCTTATCTGATGAGGCATGGTTTCATCTATCTGGATACGTTAATAGCCAAAATAATCGTATTTGGAGCACATTTAATCCCAATGCATTTCATGAAGATTACATTATGAGAAAATTGGGGTATTATGTGCCGTCAGTAGAAAACGTTTTATTGGACTAATTTTCTTCAACCTATAAGTGCCGATTCGTACCGTAATGACATTCTGGAACCCTTTTTTAGAACAGCTGAATGAACGTAAAATTTTAGAACAGCTGAATGAACGTAAAATTTTAGAACAGCTGAATGAACGTAAAATTTTAGAACAGCTGAATGAACGTAAAATTTTAGAACAGCTGAATGAACGTAAAATTGAAGAAGCGTGGTTCCAACAAGATGGCGCAACTGCTAGAGCATCACTGCGTTTTTTCGAAGACATTTTCGCAAATCGAATAATATCAAGTGGAATTTGGCCTGATCGCTCTCCAGGTCTGACTCTATTAGATTATTATCTATGGGCTTCTTGGAAGGAAATATTTACAAGCATAATGTACACACAATTGAGGAGCTGACAGAAGCAATCAGAATTACCATTCAAGAAATAACAACAGACACGTTTCAGAAGGTATTTGACAATATGAACAGGCGTGTACAGGCATGTCTTGAAACCTGTTGTGGACATTTCCAACACCTGTTATAATGAATACATAATTGGTACTTTCCAGCTTCCCCAAAACAGCTTTAGACCATAGCAGTGACTATTGTAACTAACTTAATGAATATTTTGGCACATTTTTTAATGACATCATGTACTTCATTTGTCAAATTTGTTCTACACACAAAGTGTAGTGAGACTTTACAAACACCCTGTGCTAGTTGTCATTTGATATTATTATATTGGTATCGTGTGCTAGTTACACTATTCTAATTATATTATTTTAGTTATATTATTCTAGTTATATTACTCTGTTTATATTATTCTAGTTATATCATTTTGTTTCTATTATTCTTGTTATATTTTTCGTTTTTATATTATTTTAGTAATATTATTATTTTTATATTAATCTAGATATATTAATCTGTTTATATTATTCTAGTTATATTATTATGTTTATATTTTTCTAGTTATATTATTCCTTTTATATTATTCTAATTATATTATTCTAGTTGTATTATTGTTTATATGTTATTCTAGTTATATTATTCTAGTTATATTATTCTAGTTATATTATTCTAGTTATATTATTCTAGTTATACTATTTTTTTATATTTCTGTTTGTCATTTTCCTCAGAAACCACATTTCCACAGCCACCAGATATTTTTTTTTCTTTTAAGCTTGTCTGCTTATTGTCCACGTCTCACATCCATACAAAAGTACAGGTCCTATATAGCACGTCGACAAACTTCTTCTTGCGTCAATTGACATTTTTTTTATTGTTCAGTATGTTTTCCATCATGCAAAAGGCTACATTCGCGCCACCGACCCACCCACCCCACCCACCCACACACCCACCCACACACACACACACACACACACACACACACACACACACACACACACACACAGATTATCAGCGTGGCCGATAGGTGAAATACTGTTGGGCTTAAAATACGTGTGCGCTAAAGAAGTAGTCAAATCATACCACACACTGATTAGTTGCAATCAGACGTCGACTTCTCGTTCACAAAGCAATGACAAACTACTAATCGGAAAATTTGAACATATTTCGCTGCATCTCATCAGGCGCAGAATGCACACAACATAATACAGTAGATAAATTACCGTATGAATAAAATTACAGTGGGGATAAAATTACCGTGGGGATGACACATGCTCTACTCTCGAACAATACCTGTGACAATGTGTTTGAAGTATTTAAGCCAAAGTATTAATTCATGTATTCACTTCATTTGATACATAACTCTGCAGTATGCACATGACGAAATGCGGCGACATATGCCAGGCAATAAGTGGTGCCACATATTGTAACTCGGCTTCTGTGGTTAACTAAGGGATGTGTGTATGTATGGGGGTGTGTGGGTGGGGAATATGTGGGTGGGTGAGGGATGTGTGTAAGGGGATGTGATTTTAGGTTGGTGTGTTTGTGGGGGTACTGGTGGGTAGTGGTATGTGTGGGTGTTTGCGGGTGGGAGATGTGTGGGTGTTGGTAGGTGGGGGATGTGTGTGTGTGGATGGGTGTGTTGGGGCGTGTGTTGGGGGAGTGGGGATGTATGTATGCGTGGGGGATTTGTGTGTCGATGGGGGAATGTGTGTGGTTGAGGGATGTGTATGTGTGGGCGGGAGTTGTATGTGTGGTTGGTGGGGTGTGTGGGTGGATGTTAAATGTGTTGGTGGGTGGGAAAATAAGTGTGTGGGGATATGTGTGTGTGTGTGGATGGGAAGATGTGTGGGCATGGATAGATGATGTGTGAGTGGGTGAGGGATGTGTCTATGGGTTGGTGCGGTATGTGTATGTGTGTGTGGTTGGGGGTGTGTCGGTGGGTGGGTGGAGCATGTGTGGGTGTGTTTGTGTGGGTTGGGGTATGTGTGAGTGGGTGGGGAGTTGTGTGTGGCTGGGGATGTGGGTGAAGGATGTGTGTGTGTGTGTGGGTGGGTGCGAGATATCTGGGTTAGTGAGGGGATTGGTGAGTGGGTGGAGGGATGTGTGGTGGGTGGGGAATGTGTGGTTATGGGTGGGTTATGTGTATTTGGGTGAGGGATGTGTGTGTGAGTTGGTGCGGGATGTATGTGTGGGAGGGAAATGTGCCACATAACATGATAATCTGCATTGTTTATGCTTACAACATTCATTTGACAATGCTTTTTTTTCCTGTGAATGCATCATGCACTGTTGATGAACGAAAGATGAGTGATTGGAAGGGCCGAATGTAAGACGGGCCTACGTGCCCAATTTGTAACCCTTTTAAAATAAAGTTCAATAATAATAATAATAATAATAATAATAATAATAATAATAATAATAATAATAATAATATAAGCTAATAATATTAATAAACTTCACTAAATTAATACACTTTAAAATACAAATAAGTCCGTCAAGCTCTTATACACGAGGGGGCTTCAAGTGAAAACCTTCAATGTTTTTTGTTGTTGTGTGAATATGTTCTGAAATAGTAAGAAAACAAATGTATCATTGTTCGATGTAGTCACCACTGCGTTCAATGTATGTCATCCCACGCCGTTAAAATGCTTGGATTCCTACAGAACGGTCTGTCACTAAAGTCACGCTCTTTTGTGTGACAGTTCCGACTCATCTCTTAACAGTTTATAAATGAACACACATAGTATTATTTTGCGATTACAGAAGTGACAAGAAAGCAGTAGACAGATACCAGAGGACGCACTAGACAACATACACATTGAAAGCTATAGTTAGCGACTGGGATTCGAACCTCTCACCCCCAAATGACGACAATGCCTCGCTGCAGGAACAAGTTTACTTCGACGCATGACGAACTAGATACTCCATGATTTCCTGTATTCCACTTATACACTTGCTGGACTGACAGTCGCCGATGAATTTCTATAGGATTCACACCTTCAAAAAAAAAAAAAAACGGATAACACAGCGCTGCTCCTTTTTGGTGCCTGTCTAAAGTGGGCTGCCATCTTTAATTTGTCCTTATGACGTCACCGTGTTCGTCTACACCATGATGGTACGTGCTTAACACTCTTGACACCCTTAGCAACAATAGTGACATTTTACAAGAATGTGGCATAGTTATTGTAATTTCTATCGCACTGTTAAGGTGTTCATATTAAGACCCATCGTATAACGCACGTATTCATACAGTAATTTGAATTGCCTACCACGGTAATTTTAGACTTAAAATCGTGTCTTTTTGTTTAAAGTAACATTGTCTTACAAATCAACCTGGGGTTGATCTCTCTCACTCACTCACATACACCAATGTTGTTTGTCCATCAAGAATGATGATGACCATTCATTTCATTCAGTGGGGTTGAAAGTATGGAGCCATGAGTTCTAAGATGGCTGATAAGGCCTATTTTGGTTCGAAATGTTCTTTGACAATGCGGGAAAAGAATGCTTGACGTTCCAGGAGGAGGATCTCCTACAGTGGTTTTCTGCCCAGCCTTTTCTTCACAGCTCTTGCAGTCCTGGTTGCTTCACAAGTGACTGCACCCTTACGTAATGATGTACGTATCGAATGTGTCAAGATGAATTCCAAAAGCTTTCAGTGAGATTATCCGAGTCTTTAAAGTTTAAAGCGTTTCCTCTGGCCACCTTAAGAGCGTTTGCCACAACGAAGCTCGCCGTAAAAAAAAAAAAATTGTTTAGGGAGCCTGTGATCTGACATACGAGTTAGGTGACCAGCCCAGCAAATCTGATTTTTCATTAGTATAATTTGCATACTGGACATGGACGCTCTTTCTAGAACTTCAGTGTCTGGGATCTTGTCTTGCCATTTAATCGTCAATAGCTTCCTAAGGCAGTTTGTGTGGAAGTGGCTTAATTTCCTAGCATTTCGCTGATAAACAGTCCATATTTCACAAGCATATAGGGATGCAGAGGTGTTTCCAACGCGTCCTCGTCGAGCATCTTGGGCAACAGGTCCCTTCGGGGTCCTGGCTGAAGTCAGTAGGATCGCCGATTCCTCCGAAGTCGGAGAGTGTCTACCTGTATAGCGAGGAACCACCAGTCTGCACACTAATAAGCCAGACATGGGACAACGGATACTCACGCAAACCTCAGGTCCTGTATGACATCACACTGATGTTGGACAACAGGATGACTTCATCCGACATACAGGACTTCGCGTTGGAGCTCAAGCCAACGAACACAAGCAGGGCAAGCAAGCAACAAGCATATAGCAGTGTGGATAATACAAATGCTTTATAGACTTTCAGCTTTTCAGGCTTATTCCATTTCTGTCCCATACATTCTTGTACAGTCTGCCAAAAGCCGCGCTGGCCTTGGAGATTATTGCATTCACTTCGTCATCAATTGTGGCAGCTTATGGCACAGTGCTGCTAAGATAGGTGAATTTGTCCACAACAATTAGTCTATGACCGTTCGCCTTGATATTTGCACGATGTGATTATTCCCTGGAGCTGGCTGGCTCATAACTACAGTCTTCTCCAAGGTGATATTGAGCCCAAAGTTGACACAGGCATATAAAAAAGCTGAAACATTGTGTTGCATGCCTGCCTCTCAGTTGGCATATAGAACGCAATCAGTAAAGAGCAGTTCTCTGACGATGTCACTGTTAGTTTTGATTTTGGCTTTCAGCCTTCTGAGATTGAACAACTTTCCATCCATGCGGTAGTTGATGTCTCTTCCAATGTTATTGTTCTCGAAGGCATTCGTCAGCACAGCTGAAAACATGAGGCTGAACAGTGTTGCTGCCAGGACACATCCTTGCTTCACTCCATTGGTGACAGGACAGAAAAGAGCTTAGACAGTTCACCATTTTCCTGTGCTCTAGCGCCCCCCCCCCCCCACACACACACACACAAATCTGGACAGCGCCGGAACACCACTGGAAACAAAGCAACTAGTGAATTCTTTGTCTGATGTTGGCCCGACTTGTTGATAGGAACAAAAGTGCTGTTCTGTTGTATTGAGATGTGGGAACAATTCCCTGAGCTGATCTGTGGTCAACTAATGCCTTGGTAAAACTGTAAGTTTTAACTGATTAAGTTGAAAATAAGTAATTAATATAACTCATATTTTAAAGCGAAGCGTGCCCCAGGTTACAGGCTCAGAAGTGTTTGCATGGTGAAACAGGCGTGGGTGAAAAGAATTGTTAGTTAGGCGAGCTTGTAGGGACAAAGAAACACAAACAGATAATGTAGATGAGTATTACTAAAGTGAGCTGTTCTACAGATTGATTTAGTGTCTCTGAAGATTTAGGAAAATAACATTTAACAGGCTAATACATAGAGGTGTAAGTAATCAGGCAAGGTGTTGTGAAGTGGGGTATGATAAACTGAGATGTTTCTATAATTAAAGTCAAACAGGCAGTGTGCTTGATGTTGTGGTTTCCCTATGTAGACATTCCAAGCTAGCAGAAATGTAGGGTATACAATGTGTGGGGCCATAAATTATAGTTGAAAGTAACAACTGAATCATGCCATATGGTGTCATGCTGGCAATGTGGGCAAGGGAGTGAATGCTTGTGAGATTGCTAGAAATGAAGGCTACTTAATAACAGAGAGTGGTGAGGATCACATGTGTGTAATATGTATGCAGCAAGATATGTTTGCAGGATTATTCTGTGACAATGATGGACATAAGATTGAATGTTTGGTCAAGTGTTGGGTATGAACACTCCAAAGCAACAATGAGTAGGGGAAAATAACTATGATCTATGGGTTAATTCATATGCTATATGTATGTGCTCATTGCTTCATATGTTTAACATGATTTCTTTACAATGATAATTATATATTGTGTTTTCCATTGTTACAGGAGCGGCTGAATAGTTAGTGTCAGCAGGCCTGGGTTCATAGTGGTGTAGTAATTTGTGTCACAACTCTTTTGTTTATGTCGCTTCTTAAGGTTCATGTTGAGTAACTTGTTTTTGTAGTGTCGTATTCTTGTCTGTGTCGAAGTCCTTTATGGTGTCATTCTACGCAGCTACTGTTTGGAGCATCCGTGTTGTGGTACTTGGTGTACCCTGTTGTCTTAAGTTCTGGTGGCTGAATAGAGGTTACCCTTGGTTGATGTTTGATATATGCAGTTGTTTGTTGTATCTGTTATTGAACATATGTTATTGGATGTGAAATTCATTGTTATCCAACATGTTCTGTTAGAAGAGATAAATAAAGAGCTAATTTTGTACTGTCCTTGATTTGATTGTTCAGTCTCTTTTTAGTTTTACAACCACTATTTCTACCACAATCTAACCCCTTAATTCATTGTCTGGACCTCAAATATGACAGTTATTGTCCAGAGTTGAGGCCCCTGCCCAAAATCTCGTATATCTTCTTATCTAATTACTATCCTCTTTTTTTGTCAGTTGAGGGCGGTGTGAGGTTCTCTCTCTTTTTACTCCTTTTCTTCTTTGGCCATAACGAAGTCAGAGTTACTCTCTACCTCTTAGCACCGTAGCAAAGGAAACATCAGTCTTTCCCTCTTGCTCCTTTTTCCCTCGGCTATATATATATATATATATATATATATATATATATATATATATATATATATATATATATATATATATATATGTATATATATATATATATATATATATATATATATATATATTTAGTGATTTCCTTTGGATTTCGTGTGATTTCCTATGGATTTCCTGTGAATAGTGTTTTCCTGTGGATTATGTTATTTTGTGTTCTTTTATTGGAAGTTTTCAAAAGAAGCCACGGAAGGCAGGTGGTGGATGAAATTTTGAGGGCAGCCGACAGATATTTGTTGGTCATGGTCTCGAGTTTCACGACGGCAGGCAGAGGAGCTCTTCTTGAGTCAATGGCTGCGGTCTCCGACCAGTAAGGTCACTGCCATAGAGGAAAGCAACGGCAAACTACCTCTTTAAAAGTGTCTAGTACATCATGATTCGCTTAAAGACTGATCATCGCAAGACAAGGACAGAGGCGTTAAAATTAGCAACATGGAACGTTAGGACGTTAAACGACGACGAAAAAATTAGAGAACATAAAACAAGAAATTGAAAGGGAAAAAAATTAATATTTTAGGTATGTGCGAAACGAGATGGACAGGAGCAGGCATCAAGATAGATGAAGATTTCAAGATTATTTATTCTGGAGGTGAAGATCGTCATAGGGGAGTGGCAATTATTTTGGACCGGAAAACATCAAAATCTGTTCAAGGATATTGGGCCGTGTCGGACAGAGTTCTACTAGTTAAATTAAGTGGCACCCCTTTTAGCATAAATATTATTCAAGTATATGCCCCAACAGGAGAATCCAGTGAAGATAGTGTAGAAGAATTTTATAATGACATAGAGTCTGCCTTAAAGAAATGTAAAAATTCAGAAATAAACATCATAATAGGGGACTTCAATGCAAAAGTAGGAAATCAAGGGGATAGATACACAGTAGGAAACTATGGTTTAGGCGAGAGAAATGAAAGAGGATACAGACTCGTAGAGTGGGCAAAAGAACAGGAAATGATTGTAGGAAACACCTGGTTTAAGCAACACCCTAGAAGATTATGGACATGGAGGAGTCCTGATAGCAGGATTAGAAACCAGACTGACTACATTCTCATTAGCAGAAGATTTAGAAACGCGCTAACAGTAGCAAAAACAGTTCCCAGTGCTGATTGTTATAGTGACCACAGACTTCTTACAGGAACATTGAGGATAAAGTTAAAGAAAGTCAAGTATATAACAGGAAACACTAAATATGATTTGTGTACATTGAGTAATGACAAGGAAATACAAAACAAATTCAACATAGAAGTACAGAACATATTTGAAATATTGTCTGATCTAGAGATCCTATTCCAGGATGTGGATGATCAATGGGAAACGTTGAAGAATTCAATCAATGTGGCTGCAGAAACAACTATTCCAAAATTAAAGAAGGTGGGTCATAAGAAATGGATGGCTGAAGAAATTTTACACCTCATGGAAACAAGAAGACTCAACAAAAATAATTCTATCAAATATGAAGAAATTCACAGACAAGTCAGAATATTACGTAAGGAGGCAAAAGAAGCATGGCTTGAGGAAAAGTGCTTAGAAATTGAAAACCAACACAACAGTCAAAATACCAAATTAGTGCACAAAAGAATTCAGGAACTTACTAATAAAAGAACAAGTACATCAACAGGGTGTCTAAAAACTAAAGATGGCAAAATCATAATAGAAAAAGACCAGATTCTACATGTATGGACAGATTATGTGAAACACCTTTATGATGATAACAGAGACGAACAGTATGATATTAGATTTAATAATGAAGGACCGCCAATTTTGGAGATGGAGGTTCGAAATGTTCTTAAGCATATGAAAGCTGGCAAGGCCCCCGGTGCAGATAACATCACAACAGAAATGATTAAAGCTTTAGAAGAATTTGGACTAGAGCAAGTCACCAAACTGCTGAACACATTATATGATACTGGAGATATACCTCCTGAATTATGTAACTCTGTATTTATTGCAATCCCAAAGAAATCAGGAAGCTTGGAATGTGATCAACATAGAACAATTAGTATAATGAGTCACATCACAAAGATTTTGCTAAGAATTATCATGCAAAGAGCGAGGAAGAAGATACAACCTGAAATAGGGGAAGAACAATGTGGGTTTGTAGAAGGAAAGGGTACAGTAAATGATGTGTATATGCTGCGAACAGTTATTGAACGTGCTATAGAAGTAAACAAGGATATACATCTTTGCTTTATTGACTATACAAAGGCTTTTGATAGAGTTAGACATGTCAACATGGTGGATATGCTTGCAGATCTACAAATTGATGGAAAAGACATTAAACTTATAAAAAACATATATTGGAAACAACAAGCTGCAATAAGGATTGATAATGAAGTGGGACAGTATCAGCCAATTAAGAGAGGTGTTAGGCAGGGATGTGTGATGTCTCCAGATCTTTTTTCCCTATACAGTGAAAATATTTTCAGAAATGTAGAGGATATAAATGGAATCAGCATTGGAGGACGAAACATCAATAACATTAGATATGCAGATGATACAGTATTAATTGTAGACAATGCGCAGGACCTGCAACAATTAGTAGATGCGGTTGTTGTACACAGTGAGCAACTGGGGTTAGAATTAAATTGTAAAAAGACTCAGGTTATGGTCGTCACTAGGAAGAAAGAAGTGCCACAATGTAATATACAAGTAAATGGAAATATTCTTCAACAAGTGAATCGGTACAATTATCTTGGAACAGTCATAACATCTGATGGGAGATGCCTTGAAGAGATTAGAACAAGAATCGCCATGGCGAAAGTAGCCTTTAGCAAGATGAAAAACATTCTGACCAATAAAAAGATGTCAATTGAAACGAGAAAAAGAGTGTTGAGGGGATACATAGAGCCTGTTCTTTTGTATGGATGTGAAACTTGGACAATGAGCAGTCAAGCTGAAAAACATCTGATGGCTGCAGAAATGTGGTTTCTGAGGAAAATGCAAAGAATACCATGGACAGACAGAAAAACCAATGACCAAGTACTACAGGAGACAAATGAACATCGTAAACTGATTAGAGAAATTAGACGTAGACAGTCAACATTTTTTGGACATGTTATGAGAAGAAATGGATTGGAGAACTTGGTGACAACTGGCAAGATCGAAGGGAACAGACCAAGAGGAAGACCGAGAGGAAAATACCTGGATGGCTTGGCCACATGGCATGGACTAGACAGGAACACTGAGCTGATCCACGACACTGGTGATCGAGTGAAATGGCGAGTCATGACCGCTGACGCTTTCCGGCATGGCACATTATATATATGTATATATATATATATATATATATATATATATATATATATATATATATATATATATATATATATATATAGTTTTATGAACTTGTGTAAATATATAAACTATAGCTCGTCTTTGGCCACACACACACACACACACACACACACACACACGCGCGCGCGCGCACGCACGCACGCACGCACACACACACACACACACACACACACACACACACACACACACACAAAAGCCTGAAATGAAACAGAATGTAAGAATAATTCCAGCTGTGAATTCTCAACTGAATCATCGTAAACAAAACAATAAGAGTATCTCAACCATGCATGCATGCATACTCACGCTGTTCAAATATACTCTTCAACTCCTAGTTATTGCATCACTGTGCCAACCATTAAATTGTCCAGAAAATCAGAACAACTGAAAGATAACAATCCGCAAATAACAACACACTTATTCTGTTGGTGCAGTTACGTGTCCCGATCATTGCTGCCTTGTTACACCAAATGCTGTTTTGTTTACGTTTGCCAAGTTTTCTAGGAAAGTCTAGCTTGCTCTGCGCCGACCAATCCTGGCTCGTTTTAAGTAGGTCAAGGTTTCATTTCTATGTGAAAGCGTGTATATTCAGTAAGGGGCGTTATTTTCATTTCGTCACTGGTATGTTTAGATTCTAAATTTAGAAAGATGTAAACATATTCTTTGATCTGTCTATAATCTATAAAGATATATTGATTTGTGTGTAGTTTTTTAAAAGTTTTTGTATACAGCACAGATTCAGTTGTACAGGATACTCCGTGGCGAAGTAGTCGAGCCGTCTGCTTCGGGCTCCGAAGGTTGTGGTTTCGAATACGGGCCGCGTCATGAGTGCATTTGTTTCGGAGACTCCTGTGGGTCGTCACTGGAGCTACGGAGTTCGTGCTTTGTGCGACGCTTTCCGCGCTGCGGAAAGAGACTGCCATATGGGATAAACAACCCGGTGCAATGACCCTAGCGACTTTAAAAAAAAAAAAATTATTTGTATTTGCGTGATAAACTGGTTTGCTGCAGAGAATCTTGTAATGTAAATGAACAAATTATGAAGAACGTGGAGGCAACAGAGATGTGGTTCCTGAGACGAATGTTGTTAATTTCTTTGGCTGCCAGAGTAACTAACAATGATTGCCTCAAAGAGGCTAATGAAACTAGTACATTAAATAAGAAATAGACAAACAGCTTTTTTGGTTATGTGATGAGAAGTAAGGCATTGGAGAACATATTTGACAACTGAAAAGACCAATGGGAAAATTGTTAGAGACCACGAAAAATGATGCTGAATGGAATAAGACAATGGCTTGAAGGAATATCATCAGCAATTGGGTCCAGAGACGAGGGGCCCATGATCTGTGGTAAGACATGAGCACTTACGCCAGCTGGCAGGGCACTTGACGATGATGATGATGTACGATAAAGAAAGATCACAAAACTGTTAAGCTGTTCGCTTATTATATATTCTTACACAAAGTTAGTTGCGTGTCCTTTGCATGATATAGCAATCAATCCCAGAATTGTTAGACAGATTATACAGATAGACAGATTAGACAGACAGACATATTACACAGAGACAGATTAGACAGACAGACAGACAGACAGATTAGATAGACAGACAGATGGGAGGATGGAAGAACATATTCTTTATTCGGAAGTAAAGTATTTCTGTCGGCAGCTAATTAGATATATTGATAAGTGGCCAGATGACACGTACTGTCTCAGGAGTTGAAGTGAAGTATGTTAACATATACTAGGTGAGAAGAGAGGCATTGGAGAACATCGTGACAATTGCACAGATCGAGGGGAAGAGAGGCAGAGGCAGATCAAGAGAGAGTATGCTGGAGACGGTGGCATGGAGGAATATCATCAGCAGAGTTGATCCAGAACACCAAGGACCGAGATCTGTGGAGAGCCATGAACGCCTACACCAGCTGGAAAGGCACTTGATGATGATGATGATGATGATGATGATGATGATGATGATGATGATGATATTAGGCCATCTTAGTTTGAATCAAGTGACCAGCTTGTTGATTTGTTTGGTTAGTCGGATGTTTGATGCCGGTTACACGTGTCTTATCGATTTTGGCGAACCGTGTTGGTCAGTCAGGGAACATGTTTAGTGCTGATACTGCTGGGCGGTCAAATGTGACTATCGTGTTAGCCGATATGTTGTTATTTTCAAATAAAACGCGCAGGGAGAGAGAAAGATACAGAGAGACGGGGAGGGGAGGAGAGATAGATAGATAGATAGATAGATAGATAGATAGATAGATAGAGAGAGAGAGAGAGAGAGAGAGATCGTATCAAAGGGATCACTGAGAGCGACAGAGAGCAACTGAGAGAGCGATAGAGAGAGAGCGACAAAGAGGTAGCGACAGAGAGAGAGAGAGAGAGAGAGAGAGAGAGAGGGGGGGGGAGAGAGAGAGAGTGCGTGTGTGTGTGACAGAGCGAGTTCTTAAAAGTGAGAATCAGAGATAGAGAGAGTGCATGAAAGAATAAGTAAGAGATAGCGGGAAAGAGAGCGTTAAAATACGTGAGTGAGTGAGAGAGAAAGAGATAGAGAACAACGACAGAACGAACGAATTTTATTTTCAAAGGGTTAAGAATTGGGCACGCAGGCCTGTATGACATTCTGCCCCTCTTCTCTAATTCCTCTCATACATTATTTCATTCAACATCACATATGAAGCTAATCTTAGTCAACAAAAGAACAATAAGCATTAATACGCATGAAAGATAATCAATTATACATGACTCACTGAGGCAATGTTTACCATGGGCATGATAAGTACCTAAGGACGGTGTAACGTGCCATACATATGGGAATGTTTATTAACTAGTTGTTGTTTGAGATAATTTACCATTATTATATTTAGGGGGGCATGTAGCCTGTACTGAGATAGTGTTAAAACAGGTTGCGACTGTATGTATAATAATTGGTGGTGTCTTTGATTTCTTGTGGAAGATTGTATGCTAAGCAGAGTATGCTAAGCTTGTTTTCAGTTTATCAGTTATCAGTTATCAGTTGGGGTATCTTCATTGCACTCCGGACATGTCCATAGGTGCTCAGATCCTCCCCCAGCATATGCATCAGCGTCCGGTGGCTAATAGTGCCAGTTCTGTGTTGGTTGACGAGGCGCCTTGTTTTCCCGATGTACCTCTCGCGTCTGGCTGTGCCGATTCTTACTCCCAAGTCTTTTATCTTGGAGAGCGATGTGGATTCACTGACGTCAAAGTCCTCTGTTTTCGCCATATCTTTAAGGACATTAATAACATCGGCACAATCCATGGGCTGGCCATCTACAGGGGGTGCAGAGCCAGCCAGTTTATCAGCTCGTTCATTTCCCTCGACTCCCGCATGTCCCGGGACGAAGATGAAGGTGACTTTACGAACAACAGACTTCTGCAGCGACTCAGTCCACTGTCTACGTACAGATCCAGCTTCGATCTTCTGAATCATGCTCATTGAGTCACTTAGTACACATACGTTGATATAATGCTGTGACTCCAGCCATATGAAAGCCTGTGTAACTGCCATCACCTCCATCGTCATGCTGCTCGTGGTCATAGAGTGGGCACCACTGGATTCTTGAACGGTTCGGCCTTCTGAACGAGCTGTAAATGCCCACGCACTTCTCTGCTGCTTTACAACAGATCCATCTGTATAGATGAGCACTTCGGGGCTATCTGAGTGTTCATAGATGAGCGCGTTGACTTCTGCATTGACAGCGACAGGGTTCTGCTCTCTGCACCGTCTGTCGAGCGTGATAATGCGAGAGAAAGTGCACTTAAAAGCTGGAGGCACCGGCACCCATTCCTTGCCGGGGTTGATACTGGTAAGACTGCAGACCTGTCTGACGACATCTTCCGCCCGACCCATCCATGATTTGCCTCTCACTTAGCCTGCCACCCTTTTCTCTGAATATAGCGTCATGCAGAGGGTGCTGCTCATCTGCACTTATTTTTAAGTATGCACGAGCTCTCCAGATCTTGATCCTGTGTTCCATTGTCGGGAAGTCTAGGAGGTATCTCATTGCTACACAGCTGGTGTCTTTCGTGCAGCCCAAAATTTTCAAGTCTTCCAATCTGTGTAGGGCTGACAGTGAGGATGGCCAGGGCATACTCGATGCGTGAAAGCACCAGTCCTTGGAACAGAAGTATTAGCAGTCTTTGCTCGATATTGGAAACCGCCATGACTCTCATTGCTGACAAACCTTTTCGAGCTTTCATTATAACATAATCGACATGATCTCTGAAGGACAGGCTTCGATCAAGCCTCACGCCAAGATATGTCATTGACTGGGTTCTTCTCAAAAGGCTCCCATCCATTCTTACTGCCGGCAGGTGTGTGTTCACAATATGGTTGTTTAGGGAGAACCATGTAACCGATGTCTTTGCAGGGTTGACAAGGGCACGGCATCAGCGAACCATGAGGAAATTCGATCTAGTTCGCCCTGCATATCATTGGTAACCACCTGTCTATCTCGACCCTGTCGGTACACGAGAATGTCGTCAGCAAATGATAGAGTCCTACCCCTCCCGTCCAACTGTTGTTCAGTGATCGGCACCGTATACGCGTTGAATAGTACTGGTGACAGTGGTGAACCCTGCGGCAATCCTGGACATATCGTTATCGGTCAGAAGACCAACTCCCGCATCTTAGCACCACCTTCCTTTGGAGCAGAACTGCAGCTATCCATCGTACAAGGTGAGGGTGCACTTTCAGTCTGAGGAGGGTTTGCATCAAGTGCTCGAAGGATACTCTATTCTATGCGTCCTCTAAGTCTATAAGCTTGTTTTATATAAGTCTATCCTAAGTTTAGGGAAATTAAGTATATTTAGTCGTTCGCTATGTCTTGCGTTATATTTAAACAATGGCCAAAGGTAGCTTGGAGCATTTTGAAATAGGATTTTGTGAATTAGTTCAGCCTTATTGCAAAGTAGGCGTTTGTGGAGAGGCAGAGACCATGAGAGAGATAGATAGAGAGAGAGAGAGAGAGAGAGAGAGAGAGAGAGAGAGAGAGAGAGAGAGAGAGAGAGAGAGAGAGAGAAAGAATTGTGAGATGGAGAACGAGAGAGAGAGAGAGAGAGGAGAGAGAGAGAGAGGAGAGAGAGAGAGAGAGAGAGAGAGAGAGAGAGAGAGAGATGAGAACGAGATAGAGACCAAGAAAAAGAGAGAGAGAAAGAGAGACAGCGGGAACGAATGGGGAGATTGTCGGATGTTTTGGGAAAATCTCAAAGAGATAGAGAACAACTAGTACTAGTTTTCCTCTTTCTAAATGTGATACTGGCCCGTTATAATTTTTATAGCCTTCCCTGGCTCAATTTCTTGCGTCAACAAATAGAGTCCAGGAGAGCCAAGGAAGTCCACAACGTGAACAAGGAAAAGATTTTCTCGAACAGTAATACTATTCTTGTGGAGTGTCCTTGTATTTCTGCTCTCAGCTAAATAATTAATATCAAGGGTATATTAATTAATAACAACAACAACGTAATCACTCAAAGAATTCTTGTAACACTCAAGAGTGAAAATGAAATTGCTTGTATATTTAATAAACACAACAATTAGGGTTGTGGTGATTCTGTTACAAATAAAAAATAATAATCCATCCCAAAGGTCATTGGCACCTTTCCGTCTTGACAGACGATTGTTTGGTACATTGTGCTTCAAAAAGGCATAATAACTACAACCCATGGCGGTGGCGAATGTGGCTGATAAGGCCAAAACGAGCTATAAATGTTTGTCCACAGTGGATGCATGTGAACACATGGTTATTTCCACCATCATGCACCATCTTACGTCTCTCTCGCTCTGTGTGTGCTTTATCTGCAATCATTTTCTCCTTTGTCTTTATTCCATTTCTGATAGTTGCCCTCCATGCAACACGTTCAGCAGAGATTTGCTCCCAATGTGCATTATCAATACATATATCAATCATGTCCCGTTTACACATATCTTTGTATCGTAGTAGAGGCCCACCCTGAGATCTCTTACCCATCTGTAATTCACCAAAAAAGATGTCCTTTGGTATTCTACCGTCACCCATCCTCCTAACGTGTCCTATCCATCTAAGTTGGATACTGCTGTTAATTTTGCCCTATTTTACCGGAATATTTCTTGCGGTTTCGTTCGGATATTTGTTTTTGTGTCTCCGATATGGGGGTGGTAAGCATACTCATGATATTAAATTCCACGATTATTTCAAGATCGAATTAAAACAGACACTGATTACTTGATATAGTTTTCCCCAACCCCAGTTTGCGTTCTGCATTTCTGGTGCATCGGGATTTCTTGTTATACCGGAAAAACAAGCTACCTATTCTGAGTGGTAAATAAACCCGTAAATACCGTTTTATGAGACGTATTAAATTGTTCTACTATATATTATTAAATTTAGCATCCATTTTTACGTGTATTTTGTAATTTTCGACCATTTAAGTTGGCAATCAATGTCACACTGAAATTGTGAAGATCGCATGCTGTAATGCGTTATTTCAATGGCGGGAGATGGCAGGTTCACTCCAGCTAGGAACATTTAATATTGTTATGGAATAGTCAGAGCGACTACAATGATAATGAATGCATGTTTACATTCAACACCCATTATTGTATGTATGTTAAATTTTTCATCATTCTAAATGGACCAGATCATTGTTAATTTTTCTTCTTTCCAACGGAATATCTGTTGTCAAAATGCATTTATCTACGCTGGCTGACAAGACTCGCGTGCAGTTCACGCGGTCTGACATATATATATATATATATATATATATATGTGTGTGTGTGCGTGTGTGTGTGTGTGTGTGTGTGTGTGTGTGTGTGTGTATGTGTGTGTGTGTGTGTGTGTATAAACCGGCAGAGTTATATTTCCTTAAGTTAGACAGGCCGCCGTGTTAATCTTCCTTGGCGACAGTGTAAACCGATAGTTGTGTAAGTGTGTAGGTAGGGTCACACAAAGTGAAAGGTCAAAATCGTATTTCTTTTATATGTCCGCGTTAAACAGTAAACTTACACACAAACATTGATATCTCGGCTTAAAACTGACCTACAGACTTGAATTAGATACCGTTGGATTTGTTTTTTCAAGGGTTATCCAACTATGTAGGTTATATAATTAAAAAGCAATTAAGAAAAAGTTACTAAAGTGGCTAATCTAAGTCTACGAAGACTCAGCATATAACAAACCGTCACACAACCTGATCTTTCCAATACTTCAGTATTTGTGATTTTGTCTTGTCACTTAATACCAATTATTCTTCGCAGACACCACATATGAAAGCTGTTTAAACGTTTCTCTTGGTGTGAGTAAGTTGGTCCAGGGTTCATTGCCATAAAGAAGAGTACTAAGGACACAGGCTTGGTAGACAAGGACTTTTGTTTTGGCAGTAGGTTTCCTGTTCTCCCAGACACTTTTTGTTAACCTGTTCTTGTTGTTGCTGCCTTACCATTCCTGATGTTGATTTCCTGATCTAGGGATAATTTGCTATTTGCCTCTGATCCTAGATATGTAAAATGGTCTACTATCTCCAAATCGGCATCGTCAATACAGATTGATGGTACCCCATGTGCACCTTGTGGCATAATGTGTGTCTTTTTGTTTGTTTATTAATTGTTAAACCAAATTCAGAACAAGCATTGGAGAATGCAGTTGTAGTAGATGTAATTCTTCCTCAGAGTGGGTCGTAATTGCAGCATCATTTGCAAAAAGCAACTTTCTGATTAGTACCCTCCTAATTTTGGTCTTGGACTTCAATCTCTGAGCATTATAGAGGCCACCATCTGAGCGTGAGTGAATGTATTTAGCGGCATCCTGATCACGAAAGGCATGTTTCATTAGAAGTGAGAAGTATATTCCAAAGAGTGTTGGAGCTAGTACACAACCGTGCTTAACTCCACTCTTGATTTCAAACTCTTCTGAAGTTGCACCATCAAACTTGATTATACCCTTCATGCCTGAGTGGAACGATTCC
>JACEFZ010027480.1:267500-333110 GCA_014155875.1 Cepaea nemoralis
AAGGCTAATGGACGATTCTTGAAAGAGGAGAGTCTGGCATATGAGGCTACGACCTCTAGCTTTCTAATGGAGATGAAAGCTGTCACAGCGGCATTCCGTTGGATAGAGGAGACCACTGCAACACACATTGTATTCATTACGGACTCAAGGAGTATGCTTAGTAAGATTGAGAAAGGAATATGTTGCGTGGAATGGCTCACCTCGCTTCTGAGGTCACAGATTGTGAGAAATGTAATAATATTTTGCCCTGACCATGCGCGAGTGCGGGATGGGGAGGTTGGGGGAGGGGGGGGGGGGGTTAACAGGCTGATAGGCTGGCAGGGAATGCAATTTTGGTGGTAGGTTACCTATGAACAAGGCAAACGCGGTCGTGCGTGTGTGGGACCAGGTGGAGAAGGTGGAGGGGCATATTGTAAACCCGTAAGTGAAAATGATGATATTGCTGGGGATTGGCTGGGGTTCTCGTCGGATCTCAAAATTAAGAGTGAAGACCAAGAGAACCTTCAATCGATAGCGATGGGAACGATTAGTGGTGTGACTCTTCGCTGGCTGTTCAACGAGGGGACGAAGAGCGCATGAGAATGTCCTGAATGCAGTGATGTCGGTATTTAGCTCAACTCAACTTAAATCAACAAAACAACCTTGTCATCCGGATGTGTTCTGCAATGTTAAACTCATTCCAAATATGGTGCCACGATAGGGCTCCGTATGTCCGAGCTCTTCATTGACTCACGAGCCCTGTGATTCACCGCCGTAGGCGTTGGCGACAATGTCTTTCCGCTGCCCGCTGGCTTGCGTTTTGCTAATCATTTCTGATACTGATATTATGATGTCAAACTGTTATGTATATTTTCTCGTGGTCTTTCCTTGACCCTCCTCCATTTTCCCGCTGTGACTACATACTGAATCTTTAGTTTTCTCATGACATGTTCAAATGAGAGAGAGAGAGAGGGAGAGAGAGGAGAGAGAGAGAGAGAGAGAGAGAGAGAGAGAGAGAGAGAGAGAGAGAGAGAGAGAGAGAGAGAGAGAACGAACGAAAGAACGAACAAACTTTATTTTCAAAGGGTTAAGAATTGGGCACGCAGGCACGTAACATTCTGCCCTTCTATCACTCTCTTTCATACATTATTTCATTCACACATCATTCAAGGCTAACAAAGAACAGCAAAAATATAAAAGATATGCATTATAAAGGCATGGGCAAAATGCGAACATCAAAACTACACGACTCAGTAATATTAGATAATGGTCTGACAACTGTCGGCGTAGCTTGAAAGCTCGTCGGTAGGCGTCCAGTGGTTTTGCATGTATCACCTTGTACCGGGAGGGCGCGCTTTAGCGATGCTAGGCGACCAGTGGAAGTGACATGGTGGTTAGTAGCAAATATACATGGGTTAAGTAGGTAAGGAACCTACGTCTGGTCTAGCAAACCGGTAGGGAATTTACTTGATCCTAAAAATTCTGCTCTTGATTTCTAAGTCGGTCGGTCAGTCTCACTTGGCATAGCACGAACTATCCAGCAGGCGACCAGTGGAAGTGACATGGTGGTTAGTAGCAAATATACATGGGTTAAGTAGGTAAGGAACTTACGTCTGGTCTAGCAAACCGGTAGGGAATTTACTTGATCCTAAAATTCTGCTCAAGACTTATGGAGAAAATTGGAGTAAAGGTGCTAGTCACGGCGCTGGAACTCCAATTAACCCTCCCCACGACGCCTAACAGCATAAGTGGAAGAAACAACAACAACAGCAACAACAACAACTTGTTATTAGTCATGTGGAATATACTGGCCTACAAAAAGGGGACTGGCTGTTATACTAGAGTTTTGTTATTATTATTATTATCTCGACTATTAAGGGGGAAGGTAATCCGTATTGAGATAGTGTTCGAATAATTTGCGATTATATGAATAGGGATTGGTGATGTCTTTGATTTCTTGTGGAAGATTGTTCCACAGCTGAGCTGCAGAGTACGTTAAGCTTGTTTTGTATAAGTCAATCCTAGGCTTCGGAATGTGTAGTATATTTAAAAGTTTACTGTGTCTAGCATTATATTTAAGCAATGGCCAAATGTAATTTGGGGCATTCCGATGCAGGATTTTGTGAATTAGTTTAGCATTATTGAAAAGCAGGCGTTTGCGGAATGGTAGTAACTGAAGGCGTTTATACAGGCTAGAATTGTCAGATAAATGTTTGCTATAAATTAGACTCATGGCCCGTTTCTGGAGTGAATAAAGTCGCTTGGTGTTTGAATTAGAACAACCGTCCCAGATTGTAGAGCAGTAGTCAAAGTGTGTCTGTATATGAGAAGTATAGAATAATTTCCTTGTGTCCTCATCAAGGAAGTTTTTAATTTTGGGCGAGTTGGTAGACTTTTTTTCGCTGTTTGTTTAATGAGCGCTTGAACGTGGAATTAAAGGTTAGGTTTTCTATCAATGATTAGGCCTAATGTTTTGTGCTCAATTACACTTTCTACTGGCATGTTATCGATGTGAAGTTGAAGTGATGTGTGTGAGCTTAGAGTCTGAAGTCTCTGTCTGGTTGTTAATAACATTGCTTTTGTTTTAGTGATGTTAATTTGCATACGGTTTGAATAGCTCCACCTAACTACATTATTTAATTCTTGTTGTAAAGACGACTCCAGTAAAATACAGTTTTCAGCCTTTGTATACACTGTACAGTCATCTGCAAATAGATCGCAGGACGACGAAAGATGCAAATGTAGATCGTTAATATATATGGCAAATAATAGAGGGCCAAGAATAGAGCCTTGCGGTACTCCAATATTGAAGGTAGTGGTTTGAGACAGAGATTTATTATGTGATACTACTTGCTTTCTGTTTGATAGAAAAGATTATATTAGAGTGACTACATTAGGGCCAATTTTCATTGTCTCAAGTTTTTTAATTAGAATAACATGTTCTATCATATCAAATGCTTTCTTGAAATCAATAAACACAGTTCCACATAGACTGTTGTTGTTTATATTCTGGTGCCAATTTTCTATCATGTTTGTTAGGGCCGTATGGCAAGAATACTTTGGTCGAAATCCTGATTGGCTGTCAACAATAAGCTTGTTGCGAACTAAATACTGTAATATTACTTTATGGATGTGTTTTTCTAGTGGCTTAGATAGTGATGATAGTAAGGAAATTGGTCTGTAATTGTTCGGGAGACCATTGTCCAATGAACCAGATTTAAGAAGAGGATACACTTTAGCGATTTTGAGAGCTGATGGAAAGTGGCCTTTGGTGAGACACTGATTATATACATAGGTTAGTGATGTACAGATCACTGGCGCAGCACAACGGAGAATCCGGTTGCTGATTCCATCTAACCCAGATGAGGTTGTGTTTTTTTAGGTTACTGGGGTAAGTGAATACTTCAATGATTGTCATTAGCGGTATGTCGGAAAGAATATCGCGGGAGCATCTATTCTCGCAAAACGATGGCAATAAAAATAAGTTGCAAGGAGAATTAGGTATTGAAGCCTTCAACTGGTCTATGTCAGTTTGAAAAAAATTACTGAATTGGTCGCATGTAATATGATTTGATGGTAAAGAATTTCGGAAGTTATACTTGTTTGTCAAGGTGTTAATTGCCTTCCATATATCCTTACTATTTGTTTTATCCATTACTAAGTTCTTAAAGTAATTTTTCTTTTCCCGTCGTATGTTATATTGAACTTTGTTTCTAAGAGTACGGTATGCACTGAGATCCCGCTTTTTATGTGCTTTATCTCTGTCTCTCATAATTTCAAGTATTTCCTGGGTGATCCAAGGTGGCTTGACGTGGTGTTTTACTCGAACTTCCTTGACTGGCACATGTCTATCAAAAACATCAATAAAGGTTTTCATCCAGAATTCCAGAGCATCATCCAGGTCAGGAAGCTGATAAACATTGTGTAGAGGTGAACTGAGCAAGTCCTGTAAAAATGCGCTTTGGTTGAAATTTTTGTAATTTCTATATTTTTACACTTACTTACACTGTTTATGTTTAGAAGTTTTAATTCCTTTTTTAGACCACGTGCAGCATATTGGGTAGTGATCGCTCATTGCACAATTGGGTACGGTGCATTCTATGATGTTGTTGAGAGAGAGAGAGAGAGAGAGAGAGAGAGAGAGAGAGAGAGAGAGAGAGAGAGAGAGAGAGAGAGCGAGAGAGAGAGAAAGAGAGAGAGAGAGAGAGAGAGAGAGAGACAGACAGACAGACAGACAGACAGAAAGACAGACAGACAGACAGACAGACAGACAGAGCGAGAGAGAGAGCATGAACCTGAGAGATTATTAATAAGTGAATAATTTAGTGTGTTTGTGATTGTGTGTGTGTATGTGTGTGTGTGTGTGTGTGTGTGTGTGTGTGTGTGTGTGTGTGTGTGTGTGTGTGTGTGGAAGTATGTGTGACTGTGCGGCGGCAGGGTGTGTGAACTTTTGTGTAAATTATGTTATGCCGTATGTCTGTCTGTCTATCTGTCTGTCTGTCTCTTTGTCTACCTTACTGTATGCATGCATGCGTGCGTATGTGAACGTGTGTGCTTACGTATCTCTGTGTGTTCTCTTCTTCTTCTTCTTCTTCTTCTTCTTCTTCTTCTTCTTCTTCTTCTTCTTCTTCTTCTTCTTCTTCTTCTTCTTTTCCTCCTCCTCCTCCTCATCCTCCTCCACCTCCTCCTCCTCCCCCTCCTCATCCTCCCTCTTCTTCTTCTTCTTCTTCTTCTTCTTCTTCTTCTTCTTCTTCTTCTTCTTCTTCTTCTTCTTCTTCTTCTTCTTCTTCTTCTTCTTCTTCTTCTTCTTCTTCTGCTTCTTCTTCTCATCCTCGTCTTTCTCCTCCTCCTGCTGCATCTTCTCCATCTTCTTCTTCTTCGTTTCTTCATTTTTTTTTTCTAGAATAGTGGGTCACACTTATCAATGCACCCCAGACGTTAGCGTGTCCCACTTCGGCATACATGTGTGCCAGGTTTGCTTCCTCTATACATCTCCCACCCTAGTCAACAGACTGACCCTATCGCGCTGGCTTTCCAATACGGTAGACAGTATAGCCGAGTCTCAGTCAATGCTCCAGCAGTCTCAGTCTTGCTATCTCTGGCATGAGTAGTTGGCCCACACTCATACGAGTTGAAGTGGCTCTACGGTCGAGTTCATGGTGGTGTTATTGAAGTTGCACATTCCGAGTTGATCCTTTTCCCTCCATGTACGTCCAGTTGAAATACTGAGCTTTAGCAAGAGGGAAATGAGCGAGTGCGTTAGCGAAGTTGATACTTAACTGCTCTGATAATGTCGTGAGCAGGGTCGGGTGCTGGTTCGACGTCTGGCTCGTTGACTGCGAAAATGAGGAACAGATTGACCACGCATTCCTCTTGGATTCATTCATTCATTCATTCATATATTCAGTAGCATATCCTTTGCAGAACCTCGCTCCCATAACAACCTTCCGGAAAACTTCTCGGTCATAAGCAAAATGTCCCGCGTCTGAAACATCCATCTGGAGATCATCTTCAACATCCTGCACTCATCTTCTCTCTGGCCTTCATCTCTTTCCGGGCATATACCCCTCCATTATTGTGCTCCCCAAACTTTTATGACGTGTAATTGACCAAAATATTAAAATGTTCTTTGTTTTATCGTCTTTAGTAGCCAACCTTCTTCAATATTAAGCTCTTGAAGTATAGGTGCATTTGTTCTTTTCTGTATCCACGATATACTTAGAACCTGCCTATAACATTTATTTTCAGCTTGCTTAGTAAGTGTCCATGTCTCACAGGTGTATGTTGCAATGGGAAAGATGCATGCTCTTAAAAATATATTTCTTGTAGGTCTTTCTGTCCCGCGCCACAATTTATTCAGTTGTTTTAGTTTTTGAAGAGCAGTAGATATTCGTCTTTTAATTTTTTTTCATTCACCATTATTGGAAATTAATGACCCAAGATATTATAAATTTTCCTCTACATTATTTTCCTCATTAACATATATGTCTTTCTCCATATTAGTCTTATTTGTATGCATTATTTTTAATTTTGCTATGTTAAGATATAAGTTGTGATTGTCACTATTCTTGTGGGTTGAGGTTATTAGTTTTAAAAATAAAATACCGTTCTGTGATGTGGGTAGTATTACTGTGTCATCATCATATCGAATCTTTGGTATTTAATGACCACCAATATATAGGGCATCATATTGCTCCTTGGTTATATCATCTATGATAATTCTCTTTATATTTCCGCCGTACAGGTTAAACAAATAGGGGGACAGCACACAGCCTTGACGGACATCTTGCTTGATGCCAAACGAATCTGATTTCTTGCCATCTATTCTAACCGCTGCTTGTTGGCCTAAACTGAGCATTTTTATGAGTTGTACTACATGTGATCATTTTCCTCATGATTTCCCTAATTTTCTGATGTTGTACATAGTCAAATGCCTTTGAAATATCCAGAAAACATGAGAAGAGGTTTACATTAAATTCTCTTACACTTCTCTATTATTAAACGCATGTTGACTATGTGATCTCTTGTTCCTCTTACTTGTCTACACCCAACGTTAATCTCTTCTTTCATTTTCTTACGAAGGTTTCCCATTATGACTTTTAGTAGAATTTTACTTGCATGGCTGATCAGGACAACAGTTCGATCATCATCATCAAGTACCATGCCAGCTGGCATAGGCGTTCATGGCTCTCCACAGATCTCAGTCTTTGATTTTATGAATCAACTCTGCTGATGATATTTCTCCATGCCACCGTCTCAATCCATCCAGCATCATTTCTCTTGGTCTACCTCTGCCTCTCTTCTCCTCGATCTTTCTAGTTGTCACGATGTTGCTTGCTTGCTTGTGTTCATTGGCTTGAGCTCCAACGCGAAGTCCTGCATGTCGGATGAAGGTATCCTGTTGTCCAACATCAGTGTGATGTCATACACAAACCTGAGGTTTGCGTGAGTATCCGTTGTCCCATGCCTGGCTTATTTGTGTGCAGACTGGTGGTTCCTCGCCGTACAGGCAGACACTCTCCGACTTCGCAGGAATCGGCGATCCTACTGACTTTAGCCAGGACCCTGAAGGGAGGTGTTGCCCAGGACGCTCGACGAGGACGCGTCAATAGATCTTGGCCAGTATATAACCCGGCCCTGGTGCCTTTGAAACACCTCTGCGTCCCGTCACAATATTCTCCAATGCCTCTCTTCTCATCACATGACCAAAGAAAGCTGTTTGTGTCTTTCTTATTACTGTATAAGATGTTCTAGTTTCTTTAGCTACATTTAGGCTATCGCTGTTATTTACTTTGGCAGTCCAAGGAAGTCGCAACATTCGTATTAGGAAATACATCTCTGTTGCTTCCAAGTTTTTTCTAATTTGTTCATGTGCATGCCAAGATTCAATGCCATACAGCAAAACAGGTTCTATATAGCACTTCAGAACTGTCTTTCTTACATTCAATGGTAGTGACCTATTGCATAAGATACTCTTAATTTTCCGAAATGCAGCTTTTGCTAGGTATTTAAAATTGTCCACTTGATTAAGAATGTTCCCTTCTACTGCCAGTTCACATTTTGGTGTCACCTTTTTCTTTAATATCACCATTGTTACTGTTGTTGTTTGTGTGTGTGCGTTTGTGTGGATATTCAAGGAGAGTCCTTACTTGGCATTCTCTGTTACTTCAATGTCCAACGATTGTTGTAGATGTTGTGCATTATCCGCCTCCAATTCTGTGTACAGTTCTATAGTTGGTGCATAATTTCAAGTTATCTTTTTTTGGTATACATGTCAGTGAGTACATACGGGCGTGATGATTAAATCTATGTATTCAGAGCAACAACATGTGATCACAGACTCATGGCAAGAAACTGCGTCGGTATAAATGTAATTACTATGTTTGTAAAAGATCGTCTAAGGCACGAGGGAACTTAAATGTCAATATCTGAACATTTATGATCCTCTGCGCTGCTTCCTGTCAACTAGACAGTCAAGATTTTTGGGGTCACGTTATGAGAAGAAATAAACTAGAGACCTTGGTGACAGCTGTCAAGATTGAGGGGGAACGAATAAGGGGAAGGCAGAAAAGTAAATATCTGGATGACTTGGCCACATGGCATGGTTAAGACATGAATACTGAGACGATCCACGATTCTGGTTATCGTGTGAGATGGCGAAATATGACCGCTTCGCTTATCGGCATGGCATATAATTATGTCTATTTATGTGCGCTTTCATTAAATGCACCGTGTGTTCTCATGCTCAAAATGCTGCCTACAGACCCGGATGTTGGCTGAATATTATCCATGCAATGTCTTCCTGGTAGCTGTACAGACAAGACCTTCATTACCCGAGTGTAATGTCAAGGACTAACCGAGCTCTGGAAGGTAAAAATAGCTCATCAATGTTATTCTTCCGGTATCGCGGAGCGGCAAATAAGTTGTGGGTATGTTTACGTTTTCTAGCTAAATTAAAACAGCGAGCTCCTTTATCTTGCTTCATTGAGGCTTTTACGTACTCTACTAGCGAACAGTGAGTGTTCTGTTTACAACTCGTAAACAGGCGGAATTATTTAACAGATGCAGTGTCAAATGTAAAGTAGGATTGGACCAAATATAAAAATGGATGTCGGGAAAATGAGAAGTAGGGGTGTGTCATATTTATGACTTCAAAGTTATTATTATGGTAGGAAGCTTATATATATCCAATTAAAGAAGGTTGCATAGGGAAAACTACTGTGTATAAAAATAAGCCCACAGCAGTACGGGAAGTCACTTAGTCGACTTATGTCCCAAGCCTCGCGATAGATGGTAAAAGCGTCAACGGAGAGAACAAACTGAAGTATCTGGAAATCACATTTAACAGGAGCCTGTCCTTCAAGGACCATGTGGAGACGGTTGTGACAAGGTCTCAAAAGGGACCCATTCACTTAAAACTATGGCTGCAATGGACACAGAGCAGAGAATGCTTTTCACACTATACCAACACGTGATCCTCTCAGTGATTGATCATGGACTAGCACTGCTCACTATCTCAAAGAGTCAGCTGGTGAAATTAGAGCGCATACAGAACGAAGCTATGCTTGTCATTCTGGGATGCACCAGAGACACCCCAATAGTGTGTATGCGTTACATCCTTGGCCTGCCGACTGTTGCTGGTAGGCTCAAGGTGATGCAGGCGAAGGCATACCTCAGAGTAGCTGCAGACACAGATCACCCGTTGCATTAGGCGCTGGACGTAGTTAAGGGTCAGAGACTGATAGGAGGGAAATTATGGATGGCTCAGGCGTAGGATACGATCAGACAGGTGTGCATTTTGAGAGCATTAGGCAAGGAGAGGAGTGGGTATGAGTGCCAGCGGATCAGTAAGACTTGTTCAGAGTTATAATCACATTGAGCTGGGAGTGCAGGGAGTGGCCAGCAGGGGCCACGGAAGTGGAAATCCAGCAACTAATTCAGGATAATGCTCGCTCGGGTGATGTGATTATCTGTGTCGGTGTTGAGAGGTAGGAGAAGTGCCTGGGGGTTCTTAGCAAAAGCTATTGGTCGACGTTTGGTGCAGGAGAGCCTGGCATATGATACCACAACATCTAGCTTAAGAATGGAGGTGGTGGCGGTCAGTGCAGCTTTCCGCTGGATGGAGAATACGATACACACACACATCGTGATTGTAACTGACTCAGAAAGCATGCTGAGGAAGGTGAGGACAGGCAAGCTTCGGGCAGAGTGGTTTGCTTCACTTCGGAGGTCACGGGTGGCAAGCACCGCCTGGCTTTTTTCTCCGAGGCATGCCGGTGTGCTGGGGAATGAACAGGCGCACAGATTGGCTGGCTCTGCAAAAACTTTTTGGAGTATTGATGCATGACACGGCAGACGTGGTTGCGGCTTTGTGGGAGCACGTGTACACCTCGGAGGAGCAAATGGATCACCATGGTCTGGCAAGAATCAGACAGCGAGGAGTGACGAGGTGATCTGGCCGACGCTCGACGCTCAGAGGAAAGTCGGGAAGGACATATAATCAGATTGCTACTGGTACTATTGGTGTTGGAACTCTTCGCTGACTGCTGAGGATGGGGACGGAGCGCTTAAAGGGAATGTCCCGAATGCTGTGATGTCGGTTCCTAAATCAATCAATCAATCAATCAATCAATCAATCAAGTCGACTAATCATCCAGTGGTACTTGATCGGTTATAACAAAAGTTGCACTCTAAATAAGAAACATAACAAACGACAGGCCGTTAAGCACATGGGTTTTCCGTGTCAAGGAATTATATTTGTGGTATGAATGCAAGCGTTTGTATATTAGTGCATGTGATATTGTGTGTGTGTGTGTCAGGGTGTTTCGCAATGTGTGTGGGTGTAAACGTGTGTATGTGTGTGTGAGACTGTGTAAGACATATATAATATAGTTGTACCAATGTGTCCTAAGAGGATGAGCAGCGCCGGGTTGGAAAGATTTGACTCCCTTGGGGTACCTGTTGTGGCATAACCACTAACCACCATTATTCAGTTGACAAGAATGCACGCCAAAGAGAGGGGAAAATGTAAAACAATTGACTGCACCCACGCAAACTGAAACCAAAACTTAAAAAACTAACGCAACATCAAAACTGAAACTGGAACAAGTGATAGATGACGTCAATACTAGGAATTATTTCATCAGCCCAAACTCAGGAGATCATTGGATAAGAACAGACACGTGACAACGCCTCTATTCGAAAGCCCGCTTAGAATATGTTAATCGCGCACTTCTACTGCAACCCGCCTGATGAACAGACGCAAACGAAGTGATGATTCTGAGACAATCTTGTGCATTTCATTAGAAACACTGCTTCAAATGCTATCACTATCTGCAGCGAATAAGACAGTTCGTGTACTAGAATAAGTGCCTCGTTGTAAAACAGACTTAGCTATGTCTATTTTCAATCTAGAAAGCTGAAAGAGAAATCAAATCTTCCCTTTCTCCTTCATCTATTGAATAAATAGGGTTTGATAGAATAAATATTTATAATTGTGTCAGATTTTACTTAGATAAGGGCACTCATGAACTGCATTACATCAGAAAAGTTGTGCTTCGCGGAACTCCACCATCAGAAGTTAACTTAACTCATTACTCAACATAACTTAAAACACAACACCACACAACTCAACACTCAACCCCACAACAACAACCACAACAACAGGTAATTGGAGATGAGTTATTATACAAAGAAGAAGGACAAGTCGGTTAATTGGGAAAACACAGAGAACCATTTATACACACTACAAACCCAATGGAGTGATAGAAATGTTATAAATGTATGCCATTTATTCACATGCATCTTGACACCTCCTCACTCTTGTCACTGTTTTACTGTACACGTCTCACTGACCCCAGGTCCAATGAGAACTTACATACAGCAGGAACCAGTTGATAGCAGGAGTACACAGTGTGATAAACTCTGACCACCCCAAATTAACCCAACACTAGATTAGAGAAAAGAGGAGGGGGGATGGAACTAGTTCCTACTTCAGGAATTTAGGTTTCTTCCGACCTACTTCTAGATTATTGCATTGGTAGGATTGTATATGTTTATGTGAATTTTACACAGTGAATTCTTGGTGGCAGCCAATTGGCAACCAATTGGCAACCCATTGGCAACCCATTGGCTACCAACAACCACCCAACAAATCAACAAACCAACCAACCACCCAAATCAGACCAGAAAGAGGGAAGCCGAGAGAAAGAGATGAACCGCAAGTGAGATGGAAGATGACTTGGCCATGAGCAGAGTATGGGAAGCCTTCAGAGGAGCTACACGGGCAGACCTGCAGTAGATCCATCAGACAATGGACCCAGGCTTATCCTAATCTCCAATCACCAGGTTACCTTTCTCATTGGAACACACCACACTCAGTCTCAAGAACTGATACATAAATGTATATGTATTATCTCCACACTTAACAAGTACAACATTCAAATGTTTACAATATGTTTCCATACTTGTTGACTGTGACGGGACAGCCCCGGCAGCATCGGAATGACACAAGTTAAAAAGGAATTAAAGAGCCCACAATATTTTTCTATCATTCTCTAAAAGCATAAACGTCCACCAGAAAATGATAGAAATGCAAGAGGATTGAAAACAAGAGAAAAATACATTTTGACCACGCACGCCCCATCATTTCTGTAATGCTGGGTCTGAGAAAGCTTTGATGTCCAGATCAAAGTTAAAACCCAGACACCACGGCACCAGTCGCCGGGCGCTATCAAAGGTTGAAAACTCGCTGTTTTCAGTACAAGGGAAGAGAAAGACGGCAAAGTGTGAAATCTGGGCTGGGGACGACGTTGATACATGGACGTGCTACTCAGGGAAAACCCGTTTGACCCAAAGACGGCAATATAATGCAGGCATAACACCTATCAAGAAGTCCAGACTATGTGGAGCCGGGACAACGTCTGAGTTGCCAACACAAAGTAGCAATTAGGACCAGATGCTTAACACCTCACTGCAATACACGGCAAAGTAGGAACACATGGCTGACACACTCCTGCCAGCAACCGGGAAGGCTTGTGTTAACAACCGATTGGTATGTAGTTATGACGCAACGTCTATTGCATCGCTAGCGCAGCATGTTTTATTGTTTCAGGCCATGGTGGGGCATCGGTCAATTTGATTGACACATGAAACTACCGTCCACAGGAATGTAGGAGGGGTGAAAAGAACTGGGGACTTACTCCATCGCGGTAACTCATCCTACATGAAATAGAATAGGCGGAGTTAATGAATAGGGGATATATTAATTAGCCAACCTGGAAACTAGCCAGGGATGAAGAGAATAAAACTACAAGCATGGCCAGCAAGACTTCAGACGCATTTACAATAGCATTCTTAGGATACCTACTGGAGAAATATTAACATTTCGTTCTGTTGGACTTCTGTACGAAGTATTATGATGGAATTTCCTAGCTATAAACCAGATCTCTTAGGAGCAATGGACAGTCAACAACCCATATCAGGAAGTGACTTAGCCTTGTGAAGGGACCACTTTGGACTCCTTCAATCTGACAGTGAACTGGGTCTCACTGGGGGAAGCATGACCTATGTGACCTATTAAGTTACGTATACCATATTATAATCATCATCATCATATGATCATCAATACTAGAAATAATAAACACAGTTGTTGTATTTTAAAACTCAATTTGTCCGTATAATTCTAAATGTTTATAAATGTTGGTATAGTTTAAATATGTACACACATTGGCAGAACATTTAGTGGGGGTTCACACATATTGTCCAGAAGTAGGAATCTATGTCCGGGAGGTATCTTGCCTATGCAGTCATAAGTAACCAGATTACGTTGCATGTCTTAACTCCTCCTTTCTCACTTCTGGTGATACCAAGTACAGCCTAAAACTATATAGATATATTCTATCTTCAACGAGCCACTTCTTGGCTGTTTTCTTGAGTATCAGGGACAGTGTCTTAAATCAGCATAACAGACATTTGTTCCACGTTTTCTCTCTGGGATCTGGAGTAGTAATTAGTCCCTTCTGACAGAGTTAGGGGATCTCAAACTGCATCCAGAACTATACCCCAGTAGGAGAAAACGAATTTGGCTGAGTGGTTGCCCATCTGGGATCTAACCCCAGCCAGTTGGTGACATATTGGTCTGCTCGTCCGCTATAGAATCCGGGAGTAAACCCTAGAACACTTTGGTTCGCTCGCAAGAAACGAACCTTTTTCAAATCTGTTAGTCTGGTATTATTCTGGCTTTGCTCAGGGATAGAACCTAAGTCATTCTCACTTACAGTCTTAGCAGCATTAGTTAATTATCCTGTATTTCTAATGTAATAGCTTGCTCGATCGTAGGCAAGATTGTGACATATTAGGACTTCTTGTCCATGATAAAATCAGAGAATAAATTCTAGACTATTGATTTTCATAAACCATTCTTTCATTCTTCACCCATTACATTTGCTAAGTATTAACTTAGGAATTTGTTTCTAGGGAAGTTGGTAGAATTTAAATAACTTGTTAAAAAGTTAATAACGGATAATATCATATGAGTTAATTTACATCATTCACCACTGTAGAATTAATAATCACATTAATTAGTGATATTAATTAGTTTATTGATGATTTACTTGATGATTTTTTGATTACATGCTTTATCATTTGATTTAATCATGAATAATTTGATAATGCATAATTACTTCAGTGTATGACGGACTGCTTTGCATCAACTTTCTCACTCAAATTCACTACTATCATTCTTATAGCAGTGTCAGTTCTTCTTGTCACTATGCTGCTCTAGTATAAATCTGACTAGCTCTCTGTAGGGTAATAATATAATTACTTGCCTGAGTTTAAGTTGAGAAGAGATCATGGATGCGCGCACAGATTTCTTAGAGTCCGCTAGAGGATGGGGCATAAGGCTCGGCTTAATAGGAGAGAAGCTAGAACTATTTATCAGAGATGAAATGTATTGGTGAGACAAAGAAGATGAACAAATGATGAAAAGACTTGCAGAATTAGAAGCAGATATGCGCCACAAAGCTGAAGAAGATAAGACGAAGAAGCAAATTGAAATACTGAACGTGGAGGAATCTACCAGCTCGACTGAGGAAAAGCCAATCACTCAAGCCGAAACTCTGATAGAAAGCGATGAAGCTGACCGTCACAAAGAGGTATGCATTCCTTCGCAAATCCCCATGGCTCAGAAAAACAAAAACATAGGCACAGAAAGGCAGATGCTTCCCACCTCAATTCCGAAAAATAAACGGAATATGGAAAAATGTACCCAGAGTACATTAAACAGTCACAAATGTGAAACATGTTTACAGCGCAATAAAAGCGGATTAGCTGGCTTGGCAACCCAGCAATCTCAGGAGCTTCCTAAGACTTCCCAAAGGAGAAAAATCCAGGAGGAGGAGGACCTGAGGAAAACTATTAAAGAGATCGAAGGCGAGACCTTACCCGACTCTTTTATTCCCTTCAGTTCAGAGAAACTAGGAGTGGAAATGAATTCAGCTGAGACTGGAATGGATGTAAAACAGGATTCCAGTGTTACTCACGGTGTGGCCACACAAGATGAAATAATTATCAGTATGAATTACTTATCTCAGGTGGGAGATTGCATTGGAAAATGACACCTCACAACATTCACTTCTATTGGATTTGGCACAAGAAAACCAGACCAGGGAGAGAATACCTCAATTGGACTTGGCACAAGAGGGCCTGGCCAGGGAGGAAAAACAAGACACGGAGGAGAATTCTTACGATGTCAGTATCTTTGAGTCTTTCAAAAAGGAAATTCAAGATAAAGAAAGCATTCATGTAGATTATACTAAGGACTCTGATTCAGGGACGATAAACATGTTTGCTACCAACAACAAAGAAAATACTTCTTTGGACAAGATGAAGGTAATACCTATCATCAACACAGCTGAAGCTAACAGGGGATCACAGTTGATGGACTCTACAGCGAAACAAGCCAGGAGCGGTTGGTATACTCAACACTCAGGACCTTGTTTACCTTTCACTTCAACCAACGTTGGATGTGGAGAACAGCTGTTTATGAATACTTCTACAAGGAGTGATACAAATTCACAGTTCTTGGGGAACCATAGGATTTCTCAAAGCTGGACAACTGCTACTAGCCTAATACTTTCAAACACAGATTCAAAATGGAACTCTGTTGAAGAGAAACTCACCTGGATAAAGAATTATCAAGGGAAGAAAACTCTTAAATCAGGAGGTAGTAAGAAGACATCCTACCAAGAAAGAGGCAAGTACGTGTTGGATGCACATCATAACATTATGATGTTTAGCAAATTTCCTGCCAAAAGGAGGAGATCGAAGGATTTTATGATGATCTTTGGCCGACGGAGGAAAAGAAAATGGAGCAACATTACTGCAACAAATTCTTATAAGAAAACACTGATGGCACTTCCTCTGCTTATAGGACAAGGGCCAGAAATAGAGTGGATGATAACAGCCTCTCTGCGGCGCAGGAGAATCTTGTTATACATTTTGCAATTTCCCGGCTGGGAAAAAGTAAAACCTCCAGAGGACAGGACATTACCGAGCAATAGCACGGAAATCCAACATAAAACCAGGAGCAAAGATTTGCAAGGTTTATCCTGGGAGAATGGACATGGGATGTCTTTTTGGACTCACCGGACAACCCACTGCCACAAGGAATATTGCGAACCCAGACTGTGAGGCAATTCTGGAAGGGAGAGAACTTAGATACATTCTTGAATGCTGCCGAGGCTCTGTTATAGGCTTCAATAATGAACTTACTTAACTTGGGGAGCTATGTGACGGGACAGCCCCGGCAGCATCGGAATGACACAAGTTAAAAAGGAATTAAAGAGCCCACAATATTTTTCTATCATTCTCTAAAAGCATAAACGTCCACCAGAAAATGTTAGAAATGCAAGAGGATTGAAAACAAGAGAAAAATACATTTTGACCACGCACGCCCCATCATTTCTGTAATGCTGGGTCTGAGAAAGCTTTGATGTCCAGATCAAAGTTAAAACCCAGACACCACGGCACCAGTCGGCGGGCGCTATCCAAGGTTGAAAACTCGCTGTTTTCAGTACAAGGGAAGAGAAAGACGGCAAAGTGTGAAATCTGGGCTGGGGACGACGTTGATACATGGACGTGCTACTCAGGGAAAACCCGTGTGACCCAAAGACGGCAATATAATGCAGGCATAACACCTATCAAGAAGTCCAGACTATGTGGAGCCGGGACAACGTCTGAGTTGCCAACACAAAGTAGCAATTAGGACCAGATGCTTAACACCTCACTGCAATACACGGCAAAGTAGGAACACATGGCTGACACACTCCTGCCAGCAACCGGGAAGGCTTGTGTTAACAACCGATTGGTATGTAGTTATGACGCAACGTCTATTGCATCGCTAGCGAAGCATGTTTTATTGTTTCAGGCCATGGTGGGGCATCGGTCAATTTGATTGACACATGAAACTACCGTCCACAGGAATGTAGGAGGGGTGAAAAGAACTGGGGACTTAATCCATAGCGGTAACTCATCCTACATGAAATAGAATAGGCGGAGTTAATGAATAGGGGATATATTAATTAGCCAACCTGGAAACTAGCCAGGGATGAAGAGAATAAAACTACAAGCATGGCCAGCAAGACTTCAGACGCATTTACAATAGCATTCTTAGGATACCTACTGGAGAAATATTAACATTTCGTTCTGTTGGACTTCTGTACGAAGTATTATGATGGAATTTCCTAGCTATAAACCAGATGTCTTAGGAGCAATGGACAGTCAACAACCCATATCAGGAAGTGACTTAGCCTTGTGAAGGGACCACTTTGGACTCCTTCAATCTGACAGTGAACTGGGTCTCACTGGGGGAAGCATGACCTATGTGACCTATTAAGTTACGTATACCATAATATAATCATCATCATCATATGATCATCAATACTAGAAATAATAAACACAGTTGTTGTATTTTAAAACTCAATTTGTCCGTATAATTCTAAATGTTTATAAATGTTGGTATAGTTTAAATATGTACACACATTGGCAGAACATTTAGTGGGGGTTCACACATATTGTCCAGAAGTAGGAATCTATGTCCGGGAGGTATCTTGCCTATGCAGTCATAAGTAACCAGATTACGTTGCATGTCTTAACTCCTCCTTTCTCACTTCTGGTGATACCAAGTACAGCTAAAACTATATAGATATATTCTATCTTCAACGAGCCACTTCTTGGCTGTTTTCTTGAGTATCAGGGACAGTGTCTTAAATCAGCATAACAGACATTTGTTCCACGTTTTCTCTCTGGGATCTGGAGTAGTAATTAGTCCCTTCTGACAGAGTTAGGGGATCTCAAACTGCATCCAGAACTATACCCCAGTAGGAGAAAACGAATTTGGCTGAGTGGTTGCCCATCTGGGATCTAACCCCAGCCAGTTGGTGACATATTGGTCTGCTCGTCCGCTATAGAATCCGGGAGTAAACCCTAGAACACTTTGGTTCGCTCGCAAGAAACGAACCTTTTTCAAATCTGTTAGTCTGGTATTATTCTGGCTTTGCTCAGGGATAGAACCTAAGTCATTCTCACTTACAGTCTTAGCAGCATTAGTTAATTATCATGTATTTCTAATGTAATAGCTTGCTCGATCGTAGGCAAGATTGTGACATATTAGGACTTCTTGTCCATGATAAAATCAGAGAATAAATTCTAGACTATTGATTTTCATAAACCATTCTTTCATTCTTCACCCATTACATTTGCTAAGTATTAACTTAGGAATTTGTTTCTAGGGAAGTTGGTAGAATTTAAATAACTTGTTAAAAAGTTAATAACGGATAATATCATATGAGTTAATTTACATCATTCACCACTGTAGAATTAATAATCACATTAATTAGTGATATTAATTAGTTTATTGATGATTTACTTGATGATTTTTTGATTACATGCTTTATCATTTGATTTAATCATGAATAATTTGATAATGCATAATTACTTCAGTGTATGACGGACTGCTTTGCATCAACTTTCTCACTCAAATTCACTACTATCATTCTTATAGCAGTGTCAGTTCTTCTTGTCACTATGCTGCTCTAGTATAAATCTGACTAGCTCTCTGTAGGGTAATAATATAATTACTTGCCTGAGTTTAAGTTGAGAAGAGATCATGGATGCGCGAACAGATTTCTTAGAGTCCGCTAGAGGATGGGGCATAAGGCTCGGCTTAATAGGAGAGAAGCTAGAACTATTTATCAGAGATGAAATGTATTGGTGAGACAAAGAAGATGAACAAATGATGAAAAGACTTGCAGAATTAGAAGCAGATATGCGCCACAAAGCTGAAGAAGATAAGACGAAGAAGCAAATTGAAATACTGAACGTGGAGGAATCTACCAGCTCGACTGAGGAAAAGCCAATCACTCAAGCCGAAACTCTGATAGAAAGCGATGAAGCTGACCGTCACAAAGAGGTATGCATTCCTTCGCAAATCCCCATGGCTCAGAAAAACAAAAACATAGGCACAGAAAGGCAGATGCTTCCCACCTCAATTCCGAAAAATAAACGGAATATGGAAAAATGTACCCAGAGTACATTAAACAGTCACAAATGTGAAACATGTTTACAGCGCAATAAAAGCGGATTAGCTGGCTTGGCAACCCAGCAATCTCAGGAGCTTCCTAAGACTTCCCAAAGGAGAAAAATCCAGGAGGAGGAGGACCTGAGGAAAACTATTAAAGAGATCGAAGGCGAGACCTTACCCGACTCTTTTATTCCCTTCAGTTCAGAGAAACTAGGAGTGGAAATGAATTCAGCTGAGACTGGAATGGATGTAAAACAGGATTCCAGTGTTACTCACGGTGTGGCCACACAAGATGAAATAATTATCAGTATGAATTACTTATCTCAGGTGGGAGATTGCATTGGAAAATGACACCTCACAACATTCACTTCTATTGGATTTGGCACAAGAAAACCAGACCAGGGAGAGAATACCTCAATTGGACTTGGCACAAGAGGGCCTGGCCAGGGAGGAAAAACAAGACACGGAGGAGAATTCTTACGATGTCAGTATCTTTGAGTCTTTCAAAAAGGAAATTCAAGATAAAGAAAGCATTCATGTAGATTATACTAAGGACTCTGATTCAGGGACGATAAACATGTTTGCTACCAACAACAAAGAAAATACTTCTTTGGACAAGATGAAGGTAATACCTATCATCAACACAGCTGAAGCTAACAGGGGATCACAGTTGATGGACTCTACAGCGAAACAAGCCAGGAGCGGTTGGTATACTCAACACTCAGGACCTTGTTTACCTTTCACTTCAACCAACGTTGGATGTGGAGAACAGCTGTTTATGAATACTTCTACAAGGAGTGATACAAATTCACAGTTCTTGGGGAACCATAGGATTTCTCAAAGCTGGACAACTGCTACTAGCCTAATACTTTCAAACACAGATTCAAAATGGAACTCTGTTGAAGAGAAACTCACCTGGATAAAGAATTATCAAGGGAAGAAAACTCTTAAATCAGGAGGTAGTAAGAAGACATCCTACCAAGAAAGAGGCAAGTACGTGTTGGATGCACATCATAACATTATGATGTTTAGCAAATTTCCTGCCAAAAGGAGGAGATCGAAGGATTTTATGATGATCTTTGGCCGACGGAGGAAAAGAAAATGGAGCAACATTACTGCAACAAATTCTTATAAGAAAACACTGATGGCACTTCCTCTGCTTATAGGACAAGGGCCAGAAATAGAGTGGATGATAACAGCCTCTCTGCGGCGCAGGAGAATCTTGTTATACATTTTGCAATTTCCCGGCTGGGAAAAAGTAAAACCTCCAGAGGACAGGACATTACCGAGCAATAGCACGGAAATCCAACATAAAACCAGGAGCAAAGATTTGCAAGGTTTATCCTGGGAGAATGGACATGGGATGTCTTTTTGGACTCACCGGACAACCCACTGCCACAAGGAATATTGCGAACCCAGACTGTGAGGCAATTCTGGAAGGGAGAGAACTTAGATACATTCTTGAATGCTGCCGAGGCTCTGTTATAGGCTTCAATAATGAACTTACTTAACTTGGGGAGCTATGTGACGGGACAGCCCCGGCAGCATCGGAATGACACAAGTTAAAAAGGAATTAAAGAGCCCACAATATTTTTCTATCATTCTCTAAAAGCATAAACGTCCACCAGAAAATGTTAGAAATGCAAGAGGATTGAAAACAAGAGAAAAATACATTTTGACCACGCACGCCCCATCATTTCTGTAATGCTGGGTCTGAGAAAGCTTTGATGTCCAGATCAAAGTTAAAACCCAGACACCACGGCACCAGTCGGCGGGCGCTATCCAAGGTTGAAAACTCGCTGTTTTCAGTACAAGGGAAGAGAAAGACGGCAAAGTGTGAAATCTGGGCTGGGGACGACGTTGATACATGGACGTGCTACTCAGGGAAAACCCGTGTGACCCAAAGACGGCAATATAATGCAGGCATAACACCTATCAAGAAGTCCAGACTATGTGGAGCCGGGACAACGTCTGAGTTGCCAACACAAAGTAGCAATTAGGACCAGATGCTTAACACCTCACTGCAATACACGGCAAAGTAGGAACACATGGCTGACACACTCCTGCCAGCAACCGGGAAGGCTTGTGTTAACAACCGATTGGTATGTAGTTATGACGCAACGTCTATTGCATCGCTAGCGAAGCATGTTTTATTGTTTCAGGCCATGGTGGGGCATCGGTCAATTTGATTGACACATGAAACTACCGTCCACAGGAATGTAGGAGGGGTGAAAAGAACTGGGGACTTAATCCATAGCGGTAACTCATCCTACATGAAATAGAATAGGCGGAGTTAATGAATAGGGGATATATTAATTAGCCAACCTGGAAACTAGCCAGGGATGAAGAGAATAAAACTACAAGCATGGCCAGCAAGACTTCAGACGCATTTACAATAGCATTCTTAGGATACCTACTGGAGAAATATTAACATTTCGTTCTGTTGGACTTCTGTACGAAGTATTATGATGGAATTTCCTAGCTATAAACCAGATGTCTTAGGAGCAATGGACAGTCAACAACCCATATCAGGAAGTGACTTAGCCTTGTGAAGGGACCACTTTGGACTCCTTCAATCTGACAGTGAACTGGGTCTCACTGGGGGAAGCATGACCTATGTGACCTCTTAAGTTACGTATACCATAATATAATCATCATCATCATATGATCATCAATACTAGAAATAATAAACACAGTTGTTGTATTTTAAAACTCAATTTGTCCGTATAATTCTAAATGTTTATAAATGTTGGTATAGTTTAAATATGTACACACATTGGCAGAACATTTAGTGGGGGTTCACACATATTGTCCAGAAGTAGGAATCTATGTCCGGGAGGTATCTTGCCTATGCAGTCATAAGTAACCAGATTACGTTGCATGTCTTAACTCCTCCTTTCTCACTTCTGGTGATACCAAGTACAGCCAAAACTATATAGATATATTCTATCTTCAACGAGCCACTTCTTGGCTGTTTTCTTGAGTATCAGGGACAGTGTCTTAAATCAGCATAGCAGACATTTGTTCCACGTTTTCTCTCTGGGATCTGGAGTAGTAATTAGTCCCTTCTGACAGAGTTAGGGGATCTCAAACTGCATCCAGAACTATACCCCAGTAGGAGAAAACGAATTTGGCTGAGTGGTTGCCCATCTGGGATCTAACCCCAGCCAGTTGGTGACATTGACATCTTATGTATTGATGCCTATTTGTTGATGGACTGTGACATTGGTCCTATATGCATTTTTCTAATTTATCTTGTGTAAACCACAATGGAAGATGTATGTAACCGGCCAGAAGACACAGGCCCAATCAATAAATAATTAACATTAACTGATCTTTTGTTGATTAGTCAGTTCAACCTATCTGTGATTCACCATCTTATGTGTGTACACCATATTGTCAAGATCTATTGTGATTGGTTATGTGTTTAATTGTTTAAAAACAAATTAACTCATGAGGGAATATTAAATTCAAGGTCTATCAACTCAATATTAGACTCAAGGTCTATCAACTGCTCAACATCCATGCTTTCTTAATATAAATCAGGCTGAGAAAATTCTCCAGACTTTCCTCAGAATGAAAAGAACAGGGGGGCTTAAGAACTAAAAGAATCCTTGGAGAAGGGGCAGATTCACAGTTAGTAATTACTGTTCTCACCAGGGCCATAATCTATATCTCCTAGACTAAATTAAATAAGACGAGGCCTGCAGATAACTCGAGGGTCATATTCTGGGGTTATTGAAGATAGAAGAGGATGGCGCCCAATTTCTTTATTTAGAAATGGGGCATGCACTACAGTGATCTCCCAGTCCCTTCAAAAATATATGGCATATTGGGATGGCTATGTCCGGGATGGTTCCCATAAATTAACTTTTAAACAATTACATAATACATTGTGTGTAATTAAACTATTACATAAAACATTGTGTATTTAAATGATTGCATAAAACTTTGTATTACATACAACATTAACACAAATATCTTTAGATTTTGAACTTTGTCATTTTCTGATATGATATAACAGACATCATGTGGGGTATTGATTGACAGCCACATGATGTGAATGACTTTTATACATAAATAATAGTAGGTTACTGATCATTTCTTCTGAATAAAGAGGGCCTCTTTCAAATAGGTTTATACTTCAGAAAAAGGTGCTCCAGGAGAAATTAAAGTGTGAATCTACTATTCAAACACTACTTCTCTTCCAGAGAAGGTGTTCTTTTCTGTGGAGTCTGATCTTACAGTATTTCATCAACCACCGGAAAATCTTATCCTGAGGGAAATTTTTGTCTAAATTCAGATTCTTTTCTTTACTAGGTATTAATTCTGGTTACTTCAATGTCTGCTGCCTTTGGCTTTTCCAGCAGGGGCAGACAGACATAACATAAAGTGTTTAATATTGTGCATGCTCTGCTGTATATTTGCAGATCGGGGACTGACAAGCTTACCCGGATCAGACCAACCTGCACTTATATAGTTTTAGGCAGGGCAAATAAAGCAATAAATTCTAGGCATGGCGGAAACTGCTAAGTTCCGGGCCCAATTAATGGAAACAGGTAGGGAATGCGGGTTGGATGACCCTGCGCTATCTAACTATATTTCAGAAGCATTTGACAGAAGAGAAAGACTTCAAGCCTAACTGGCCCTCAAAGAAAAAACAACATCTAGCTGATATAGCTGAGAAAGAGAAAGGTCGCCTACAAGCATACGAGTTGGACCAAAGGAGACTTCAGGCAGAAATAGAGGAGAAAGAGAAACGATTTCAGGCAGAATTGGAGGAGAAAGAGAAACGACTACAGGCTGAAATGGAAGATAAGGAGCGAGAGCGTCAACACCAACTGGAGTTGAAGAGAATGGAGACTGAATTGGAGATTCGAAGATTAGGGGGAGGGAGTGGTCCCACACCCTCAACCTCCTCAGGATTGCCAGTGACAGAACCACATTCTCATGTCTCCCACCTTAATTCAGGAGCTATGTCGTTTCCTCTGGAACCCTTCAATGAACAGACTGACCACATCGAAGGATTTTTATCACGCTTCGAGGCAATGGCTGTCAGCTGTGGGCTTGAAGAAGGGAGATGGGCAATGAAGTTAGCGTAAGCTTTAAGATCTACCGCGTATGACGTGTTCTCCAGGCTCACTCGTGAGGAACAACAGGAATACAAAACACTCAAAAAGGCACTCTTGAGCCGATTCGAAGTGGACGGGGATTCTTACAAAGCTCGTTTCAAAACCGCAAGGAAAGAACCGGGTGAGAGTTATGCGCAACTAGTTGAACGACTGAAGTCATACATACAAAGATGGACTTGTTTAGGAGGGTTTGAGGAAAGTTTTAAAGGACTCCGTGAAATGATCATCAGTGATCAGATAAAGGGGAAGATGTCGAATGAAATGAAAGCATTCTTAACCCAAAACGGGGCTGACCGCCTAGAAAACATCATCATCCTGGCAGAGAGATTTGAAAAATCTCAGAAGGAGATGGGAGGTAAGGGACGCTCGAACAACACCCCCTCTCAAAACAAATCTCCACAGCCAAAAGAGGGTGAAAACACTTAAGCCACCAAGAAAAATGGGAAATCCCAGAAAAACACTCAAAACACGGCCCAAACAGCACCGAAGGAGGAAAGAACATTCTGCACCCATTGCAAAATTAGAGGTCACACATTTCAGAATTGCAGGAAGAAGCCACCTCCACACACAGCGGCCTATTTGGCCAACCGAAAAGAGAAAAAAAAGTGAGCACTGGTGAAACGTCCAAACAGACACCTCATCAAGACACATCATCTCGTATTCCGGTTGTAGAATCCATCTTGCTAAATGGATTCAAAACGACCTGTCTATATGATACTGGATTATCGTATGACTGTATTGTTTCATCATCCTTAGTTCACCCTGAACAGGTGACAGAGGAAATAGTGGAATTACAGGGACCACTGAAGAGTTCAACAAATATGTCTCTTCCAGTGGCAAAAGTGATCATAGCCTCGCGGTATGTCACTGGGACAATCAAGGCAGCAGTCTTGGACGATCCGATATATCCTGTAATCCTCGGCTGTAGATTTATCGTTCTAGAAGAACCTGTTCAACCTGTAGCGATGGCGACCATGACCACTCGATCCCAGGCGACAAAAACTCAAGAAACAACTACGCCAATCCCTCGAACGGAGGAACTGAAGAGGGCACAAGAAGCCGACAGCACCTTGGATCCCTGCTTCAGAAAACTGCCAAAATCACATTTACCTCTACGTAAAGGTGATCTGTTCATGAAGTCAGCACTTCTTTACAGAAAAGCAGGACGAGCTGGACAAGAGTTTAATCAACTTGTTGTACCAACTCAATACAGGACTCAGATCTTGGAAATGGGTCATAGTCTACCATTCAGTGGGCATATTGGTATCAACGCTACTACACAGCGGATTACTACTCACTACTTTTGGCCAGGGATGAACTCAGACATACAACAGTTTGTAAAATCATGCCCACAGTGTCAGAAAGTATCACCAAAACACCGGACACCACCGGCAATGTTGGGTGAATCGCCAATCACTGGAATTCCATTTGAGAAAGTGGCTGTAGACATAGTCGGACCTCTCTCAGCAACGAAGAGGCGAAACCGATTCATATTAACGCTTGTGGACACAACAACCATGTGGGCCGAAGCAGTTCCTATGCCCAGCTGTGACTCCAAACACGTCACTGATGCATTATTAGGAATATTCACACGTCTAGGATTCCCACAAAGGATCTTGACGGACAACGGTTCACAGTTTCGTGGTAAGCTCATGGAAGAGACCTTCAGACTTTTTCATGCACGCCATATCTTCAGTTCACCATATCACCATCAGTCAAATGGACTTTTGGAAAGGTGGAACGGGACATTGATTAGTATCCTTAGCAAAATTGCTCAGGAGAAGACAGAGGATTGGGACTTGTATTTACCCGCAGCTTTATTCGCTTACAGTGAAGTACCCCATCACTCAACAGGTTTTGCTCCAGCCACACTGTTGTTTGGACGACCGATCAAAGGACCACTTGAGGCGTTACTTCGAACCTGGACCGATAATACTACAGATGATACAGTCGTGACTGCATCTACATATGTTGCCGAGTTGAAAAATCGTTTACAACACAGTTAAAAACAAGCGAATGTCAATCTACGTCACGCCAGACGAAGAATTGCTCGTAACTTCAACCGCAAGGCAAAGGATAGAGAGTTAAAGGTAGGAGAGAAGGTGATGTTTCTGCTTCCACCAGTCAGAATAAGCTGCAAATCGGATGGAGAGGACCTTATGTAGTGACGGGGAAGATCTCACGTACCAACTACAGAATATCAGTCAAAGGCAAGATGAAAGTATTTCACATATACCTCTTGAAGAAATATCATGAAAGACCCTCAACCACCGAACCTGCACATCTGATGGCCATGAGTGTGGCTACTGAAGTCGAAGAAGGATCAACAATGGGAGTCGAGTACCCACTGCAAGCCAAAGAGACCTTTAAGTATGTGGAAATCAATCCCAACTTAACAAAGGATCAGCAAAAGCAGATTAGGGAACTTATGGCAAAGTATGCAGAAGTACTTACTGATAAGCCAGGAAAAACTGATTTGGAGGAATTTGACATGAAGTTAAATGACACAGTGCCTGTGCGAGCCAAGACTTACCCAGTTCCTTATGCAAAGCAAAAGACTTTAGAGGAAGAAATACAACAGCTGCTCACCGCAGGAATAATCTCACCATCTGAATCAACTTACAGTGCCTGATGAACCAGGTCAATCAGATGCAAAGGAGAATACACGGGAGGAAAATACGGGAACAGATTGATAACTGAAAATGTTGGAAACATAGTTCCATACCGTAGAACAATCTGGGGTGGGGCCATGTGGCATAACCACTAACCACCATTATTCAGTTGACAAGAATGCACGCCAAAGAGAGGGGAAAATGTAAAACAATTGACTGCACCCACGCAAACTGAAACCAAAACTTAAAAAACTAACGCAACATCAAAACTGAAACTGGAACAAGTGACAGATGACGTCAATTCTAGGAATTATTTCACCAGCCCAAACTCAGGAGATCATTGGATAAGAACAGACAAGTGACAACGCCTCTATTCGAAAGCCCGCTTAGAATATATTAATCGCGCACTTCTACTGCAACCCGCCTGATGAACAGACGCAAACGCTTGTGTGACCACATTTTCAAATAGGGACGGCAGGATGTCTAGATCCGAGGTAAGCTTGTTACTCCTTTGATTAAACTGATGACCAGATGTATCAAGTGACAAGTAATGGTATCCAGTGTTTGTAATGTCAATTGAATTGTATTATTATAAATTAAAACCTCTGAAGTGAAAAATGCTCGACTGTAGATTCTGACGACGTAGATCCGATTCCCGGGCAAACTGACACTCTAATACTCTTTTCGAATACTGCAATCTCTGATATTCTTAAAGATAGTTATTAACTTTAAGAAGTGCATAATAATACTACATTCTATTCTGGACAACTGTACGAAGTGATGATTCTGAGACAATCTTGTGCATTTCATTAGAAACACTGCTTCAAATGCTATCACTATCTGCAGCGAATAAGACATTTCATGTACTAGAATAAGTGCCTCGTTTCAAAACAGACTTATCTATGTCTATTTTCAATCTAGAAAGCTGAAAGAGAAATCAAATCTTCACTTTCTCCTTCATATATTGAATAAATAGGGTTTGATTGAATAAATATTTATATTTGTGTCAGATTTTACTTAGATAAGGGCACTCATGAACTGCATTACATCAGAAAAGTTGTGCTTCGCGGAACTCCACCATCAGAAGTTAACTTAACTCATTACTCAACATAACTTAAAACACAACACCACACAACTCAACACTCAACCCCACAACAACAACCACAACAACAGGTAATTGGAGAGGAGTTATTATACAAAGAAGAAGGACAAGTCGGTTAATTGGGAAAACACAGAGAACCATTTATACACACTACAAACCCAATGGAGTGATAAAAATGTTATAAATGTATGCCATTTATTCACATGCATCTTGACACCTCCTCACTCTTGTCACTGTCTTTACTGTACACGTCTCACTGACCCCAGGTCCAATGAGAACTTACATACAGCAGGAACCAGTTGATAGCAGGAGTACACAGTGTGATAAACTCTGACCACCCCAAATTAACCCAACACTAGATTAGAGAAAAGAGGAAAGGGGGGGGGGGGGAACTAGTTCCTACTTCAGGAATTTAGGTTTCTTCCGACCTACTTCTAGAATATTGCATTGGTAGGATTGTATATGTTTATGTGAATTTTACACAGTGAATTCTTGGTGGCAACCAATTGGCAACCCATTGGCAACCCATTGGCTACCAACAACCACCCAACAAATCAACAAACCAACCAACCACCCAAATCAGACCAGAAAGAGGGAAGCCGAGAGAAAGAGATGAACCGCAAGTGAGATGGAAGATGACTTGGCCATGAGCAGAGTATGGGAAGCCTTCAGAGGAGCTACACGGGCAGACCTGAAGTGGATCCATCAGACAATGGACCCAGGCTTATCCTAATCTCCAATCACCAGGTTACCTTTCTCATTGGAACACACCACACTCAGTCTCAAGACCTGATACATAAATGTATATGTATTATCTCCACACATAACAAGTACAACAATCAAATGTTTACAATATGTTTCCATACTTGTTGACATCTTATGTATTGATGCCTATTTGTTGATGGACTGTGACATTGGTCCTATATGCATTTTTCTAATTTATCTTGTGTAAACCACAATGGAAGATGTATGTAACCGGCCAGAAGACACAGGCCCAATCAATAAATAATTAACATTAACTGATCTTTTGTTGATTAGTCAGTTCAACCTATCTGTGATTCACCATCTTATGTGTGTACACCATATTGTCAAGATCTATTGTTGCTTGCTTGCTTCTGTTCGTTGGCTTGAGCTCCAACGCGAAGTCCTGTATGTCGGATGAAGACATCCTGTTGTCCAACATCAGTGTGATGTCATACAGGACCTGAGGTTTGCGTGAGTATCCGTTGTCCCATGTCTGGCTTATTGGTGTGCAGACTGGTGGTTCCTCGCCGTACAGGCAGACACTCTCCGACTTCGGAGGAAAGATCTATTGTGATTGGTTATGTGTTTAATTGTTTAAAAATAAATTAACTCATGAGGGAATATTAAATTGGGAGAGACTCAAGGTCTATCAACTGCTCAACATCCATGCTTTCTTAATATAAATCAGGCTGAGAAAATTCTCCAGACTTTCCTCAGGAATGAAAAGAACAGGGGGGCTCAAGAGCTAAAAGAGTCCTTGGAGAAGGGGCAGATTCCCAGTTAGTAATTACTATTCTCACCAGGGACATAATCTATATCTCCTAGACTAAATTAAATAAGACGAGGCCTGCAGATAACTCGAGGTCATATTCTGGGGTTATTGAAGATAGAAGAGGATGGGGCCCAACTTCTTTATTTAGAAATGGGGCATGCACTACAGTGATCTCCCAGTCCCTTCAAAAATATATTACACTTGTGCATGAATCCCACAGGGATAACTGGTTTGTGGCAGTTTGTAGCGACGTTGCGTTTTGATCCATCGATGCCGGCTTTTCCTATCATTGCAAATCAGAATTCGCCAAGCGTTGGATTGTTCATTAATGAGATGTACACGTTCATACAGGTCCAGACACTTGATTTAAGGGCTTTATTTGAGGGATATGGCTGAACGCCTCTAAGCCAAATCCCACAGATATGACGGCCTGCCACCACTCACCTTCTGCTCTTGGAGGTTTGACGCTATGTCAACAGCATCTGCAGCCTACCTTGTTCCAGACGTGCTGATTATCCTTTCCTCTGGAGTAAAAAAGGCAAGGCCGAGAGAGGGATCATGCTGCATTGGCAACACATGTTCTCTGATTCCATACCCAGGCCATTGTGCGATGGAATTCTGACATTCCAATGCACATACTTTCGTCTGTAAAGACGGCAAGGTGCCCGTTATTGTTGTTGTTGATTACCAACAACGGTGACACTATGAAAGAAATTAAACGACGACTATCAGTTGCTCTTCAAAGACTAAAACAACCGAATAAATTATGGAGTGGGGTAGACAGAACTACACAAATTAGATTTTTAAGAGCATGCATCTTTCCCATTACAACACACGCCTGTGAGACCTGGACTGTACTAAACAAGCTTAACAGCGCATAAATACCTTTGAAAATAAATGTTATAGACGAGTTCTAAGAATATCTTGCGTAAAGAAAAGAACAAATGAATCCATACTTCAAGAGCTGAATATTGAAGCAGGTTGGCTATTAAAGACGATAAAACAAAGAAAATTGAACTATTTTGGTCACTTGAAACGTCATGAAAGTCTGGAGAGAATCAATACTGGGGGGGGGGGGGGGGGGGCTATATGCCTGGGAAGAGAGGAAGGGGAAGGCCAGAGAGAAGATGGGTGCAGGATGTGTTAGGAGGTATCCAAATTGGTGTATCAGACGCGGGACATCTTGATTGTGATCGAGAAGTTTTCCGGATGGTTGTTATGGGAGCGAGGTTCTAGTTAGTTAGTTAGTCGAGGTTCCAACTTCACGGCTACGGATCATCTCCTTTATGTTCCGTTCCAGTGCCAGTGAATATCACACAAAATTCTCTCCACTGTCCAATGTGAAAAGTGGGATAGGCAGGAGTCTGGGCAATACAAGAGCCCGCACAGGTACACTGTGCATAATGCCGCCGCCAGAATGCCAACACAAAATTAATCCACGAAAACCACAGTTCATCGTCGATGGACTCGGCAGTCACCAGAAAGACGTCATTGACCAGGGTTTTCTCACATAGCTCGGTCTGTTACCGCAGAGCGACCCGCCGAAAGTGTCGCATAAAGCACGAACTCCGCAGCTTCAGCGCCGACTCCCGGGACTCTCCCGAAAAGGCAAATCAGTCAATTCAGCAGCAGCCGGTAGCCATTGTTCCGAACATACAGGTCACTGTACAGTCTGTAAAGTACAGATGTAAAAGCATTCCAGCGAATTTCATAGCTCATAGTGTCGCCCACGCACTCACTCAGTAGAAGGATGACGAAACCAGCGAGGTTTTTCAAAGGACATGCTACTGAATGAATGAATGAATGAATGAATGAATGAATGCATATGACACAATATTGGTGGCTGATAAATCAACAGACCTACAACAATTGTTGGACACTAGTATCAGAGAGTGCAAGGAAAGAACTGTCCTTGATTATCAAGAAAACAGTAACAATGGTAATATCAAAGAAAATGGTGACACCAAAATGTGACATAGAGATAGAAGGAAACATTCTTAACCAAGTGGATAATTCTAGATACCTGGGGACATTTATAACATCAGATGGAAGATGTACAACAGAGATTAAGAGCAGAATAGGGCAAGCAAAAGCTGCATTTCAGAAAATGAACAGTATCTTATGCAATAAGTCACTATCGCTGAATGTAAGAAAGAGAGTGCTGAAATGCTATGTAGAACCAGTTTTGCTGTAAGGCAGTGAATCTTGGAATGTAAATGAACAAATTAGGAAGAAATTAGAAGCAACAGATGTGGTTCCTGAGACGAATAATGCGAATTCCTTGGACTGTCAGAGTAACTAACAACGACTGCCTGAAACAGGCTAATGAAACTAGAACATTATATACAACAATCAGAAAGAGACAAACATCTTTCTTCGGTCATGTAATGAGAAGAGAGGCATTGGAGAACATCATGACAACTGGAAAGATCGAGGGGAAGAGAGGCAGAGGCAGACCAAGAGAAATGATGCTGGATGTATTGAGACGGTGGCATGGAGGAATATGAGCAACAGAGTTGATCCAGAAAACCAAATGCTGAGATCTATGGAGAGCCATGAATGCCTACTCCAGCTCGCAGAGCACTTGATGATGATGACTGTTTCTTCTGTTTTTAGCCTCGTAAGTATTGAAGATATTTTGCTACAGGCACAGTATTTATATTTCCCTCTACATCTAATGATCTTCCTCGGTCCTCTGTCTTCAGTTTCAAAAGGAATAACTGCACATTGTCCTGCCATCTTCTTCTTAGTCGTGTTCAGCACATGGTCTATTTGATTTTCCAGAATCCAGTTAATGAATAATATCTGTCAAACTCATTTACTTAATAATAGCTTTCAGAATCCACTTACTGAATAATTGCTTTCAGAATCTACTTACTGAATAATAGCATTCAGAATCTACTTATTGAACAACAGCATACCTAATTTAACTCTTAAAGGATATGAGGGATGTGTGTTTGTCTGCCTGTCTGAGTCTTCATATGCTGTTAAAGATTATGAGTTATTTGTTTCCATGGTTTTGAAATCTGTACTGACGTTATCTGCAACAATAAAAGGGATATATTACCAGGGCTAAACAAAACAAAACGATCAGCAGAAGTTATCCCATCATGCACACTTGTGAATATATGGCCCAGATGGTGTACTCATTGTCTTTCCAAGGTAATCTGGTGGATTATTTATATTTATGATTTAAATATGTTTGTATACCATATGGTGCAGAATCATAGGCCATTAAACAAACAATTAGAACATCAAATTTAGATCATGTGTCATCACACGGAAAATGCATAACAGATTAAAAGCAGAATAGGCCAAGCAGAAACTGCATTTCATAAGATTAAACGTATCTGATGTCATAAATCACTTTCATTGAATGTATGAATGAGAGTATGGAAATGTTATATTAAACCTTTTCTGCTGTATGGTCTCCGTGGCGAAGTGGTTATGGACACGATTTGTAATCGCATATGCCCGGGTTCGAAACACAGCGGTGCTGGTTTTTTCGAAAAAGGTATAGGTGCTGGTCGTTGAGAAAGCAATGGCAAACTGCTGAACGTAAAACTTGCCCAGGAATTCCATCCATCCATCCATCATGTGCCATGCCGGTAAGCGTGGGCGGTCATGTTCTGCCATCTCACTCGATCACCAGAGTCGTGGATCAGCTCCGTGTTTCTGTCTCGACCATGCCACAAGGCCAAGCCATCCAGGTACTTGCTTCTAGGTCTTCCCCTTGGTCTGTTCCTCTCGATCTTACCAGTTGTCACCAAATTCTCCAATCCATTTCTTCTCATAACATGCCCAAAAAATTTTGACTGTCTACGTCTAATTTCTCTAATCAATTTACGATCTTCATTTGTTTCTTGAAGGACTTGTTCATTGGTCTTTCTGGCTGTCCATGGTATTCTTTGCATTTTCTTCAGAAACCACATCTCTACAGCCATCAGATGTTTTTCAGCCTGACTGCTCATTGTCCACGCTTCACATCCATACAAAAGTACAGGTTCAATGTAGCCACACACCATGATTATCTTGGCATCTGTAAAGAAGGTAGTTTGCCATTGCTTTCCTTCCTAGCAGTGACCATACTGGTCAGTGACCGTAGCCATTGTCTCCTCAAAATAGAGATCCTCTGCCTACCGTCGTGAAGGTGGAGGCCATAACCTACAACTATCTGTTGGCTGCTCTCCATCTTCATCTACCACCTGCACGCATGGCTTCACGTAACCCTGATCGGGGGGCTAAACGGGTACTCCACCTTGCCCAAGGGTGTCCCGTAGGCTAGCGGAGGGAAGAAGGCGCCTTACTTCTCCTTTGATAGGGGATACCCCTACCCCGCTACCCCGCCCAGGAATCACAAACAGCTAAAATGACGGGTTTGACTGCTACGTCCTGTGAAGGAGATACAACTAAATTAATTAGCTGTATGGTAATGATTCTTGGAATTTGAACAAACAAATTGTGAAGAATTTGGAAGTATCGGAGATGTGGTGCCTGAGGTGAAAGCTGGGAATACCTTGGGCTGCTAAAGTAACAACAATTTCCTGGCAGAAGCTAATGAAAGTAGAACGTAATACACACTTTTACAAGAAAGAGACAAACCATGTTCTTTGGTCATGTGATGAGAAGAGAGGCAATGAAGAACATCTTGCCGACTGGAAAGATCAGATATATACATTCAGCACTACCATATGATAAAGAAATATTGACATTACACAAGCAATTAGAACATCAAATTGAGAATCTGTGACGTCAGTGATGTGTTGAATGTGGTTGATTACTCACTCTCTTTATCTTCTGGGGGCTGAGTGGTCTCGAGGGATGGTGTCCGCTTTGAATGCTGGAGGTCCCGGATTCAAGCCCCTGTGAGGGACGGTATTTTTTCATGTGAACTACTAGTAACAAAATTTCCCCTGGTCTCTGGGTAGTGAAATTGGACGCCTGTGTGTATTGTTGCGCACATAAAAAATCCCTTGGCAGTTGGAAATCAAACAAGAGTAGCCTAACGGCGCTGCCCGTGCAAAACTTTGAGATAAAAATCTACCCAAAGTATTTCAAGAGCCTCGTCGGTGCTACGGAGTTCGTGCACTGAGTTGAAATTCTCCGGACTGAGGCTTGAGTTAGGAGTAGAACGGAGCACTTATGGGTTACACCCGTGTGCCGTGATGTTGATCCATCGACTAAACTAAACTGAGAAGCTAAAAATGGGTATACTGTATATAGAAGAATAGGTTATATTTCATGAAGCAAAACCAACTACGCGTAGATGTATTAAAGAAGCTGGAAGGGAACAGAGAACTGATGATAACAATTTTTTTAAAAAGAAACAAGTTATATATTTTGGGCACATTAAAAGGCATACCAATCTTTCAACAATCATTATCATTAAGTGCCATGCCGGCTGGCATATGCGTTCATGACTCTCCACAGATCTCGGTCTTTGGTTTTCTGAATCAACTCTGCTGATGATATACCTCCATGTCTCAGTCCGTCAACAATCATACTGGAGGAAAAACTCAAAGGCAGATGAGCAAACGATGGGCAATGATACAAGTGAGAAGATAACTGCAGGAGATATATGGACTTACTTTAATACTAAATTTGTTACTTTATTTTAACAGTTTACAGGAGGAGCCACATGAATGTGGAAGTAGTTTTACCCAGCCCCTGATGCAGAATATGACACCCCATATTTGCAAATTCGCGTCTGCTGCCTGCAAGTGGAGGCAGTAATTGTGGCCATCAAGAAGGTAATAGAAAGTGTTTCTGCTTCATAAAGTGATTCACCGTTATGTATATTTAATAATTTCTGTTCGAAGTAATTTTACTGGAACATGTGAACAGTTTCATCAAATGCTAAGTTTCATTAACAGTAAAGAAAAATAATTTCTCGGTTATAGGGGTGTGAAATGTATGAAAAGAATAGGTCAAGCAAAAGCTTCATTTCAGAAAATGAAAAATATCTTATGCATTAAGTCACTATCATTGAATGTAAGAAAGAGAGTGCTGAAGTGCTATATAGTACCTGTTTTACTGTGAATCTTGGAATGTAAATGAGCAAATTAGCAAGAACTTAGAAGCAACTGAGATGTGGTTCCTAAGACGAATGGTGAGAATCCCTTGGACTGTCAGAGTAACTTAATGACGATTGCCTGAAAGAGGATAATGAAACTAGAACATTATATGCAACTATAAGAAAGAGATAAACAGATTTATTTGGTCATGTTATGAGAAGAGATGTAGAGTAGAATATCATGACAACTGGAATGATTTAGGGGAAGACGGGAAGAGGCCAACCAAAAGAAATCTTCTTCTTCTGTATTCATCCGGAGTGTTTTTTCAGGAGACCTAATTGCGGTGTGTCTCGTTATACACCCTTGGGCAAAACCCTTAGGCCAACACATCCGACTTTTAGCAGCCGTTTTTTAATCAGGTTAGCATTCCTGGGGGACTCTCATTGTTGTGGTGCCATCCACATCCCAGCTGGCCAAGTTAGAACGGCCAAAGACATCACGGTCAACCTTCAAGGGAAGGTAGGGGCAGACCATGGGCATTACCCGCCATCCAAGGAGGCTTCCATAGTTGCAGAGCCGATACATAGCGCTCTGATACAGGGCTTACCCAAGGAATTTCCATGTCCTGCGATTGGCTGCTTCAGTTCCTCACTTCTGTATATTGGGCATTTCATTCGCCACTGGTCACTCCCCACGCACACCAAGAACGGTCAGTTTGCAGACGACATCCACTCAGCAAGCTTTCGCTTCGGACTTACATGTAATGGATTCGCTAGTCATGCGTTCTATTTCGTGTTAATGAGACGTTTTTCCACCTTAGTCTGCAGACGACATCCACTCAGCAGGCTTTCACTTCGGACTTCCACGTAATGGATTCCCAATCCAAGCATGCCATTTCGTGCTAATGAGACGACATCCACTCGGCAAGCTTTCGCTTCTGACTTCCACATAATGGATTCACTACCGAAGTGTTCAATTTTGTTTTAATGAGACGTTTTTCCACCTTTGATTACTCTCGCACAATGAGTTTTTGATACAAACTTGCATCATAACCATTGCGTGCGAGTGGGACACTTTTTCCACTTCTAGCAGCGCTTACGAGGTAGGCTGTATGTGCTGCCAGCTTATAATCTGACCTCCATGCAGCAGAGAGCGAGTAACGGTCAGGCCCTCACATCTGAGGGATATTGACTTAAAGGCGTTCAGTAACATCCCTCAGCTGAGAGCCGTATAATAAGTGTCTCTAGCCTTTATTTGTCCCCAGTCTACCTGCAAAGCAACCTGTGTGTCTTTCTTGGTCTGGTTCCTATCCCTTGACCTGTCCGACATGATAGACCCTACCAGTAGCTGTGCTACTGTCGGCATAGCTCCTGGGGTCATTGGAACACACAAGCCCCTCTACCACGGTAAGGTGAAGACACATCAGAAGGTAGTCAATGTTCAATGTGTTCTGCAATTCACATTTAATCATACAGCTGGCTGCGCTCTTCATCGACAGACGAGCCGAATGATACACCGTTCAAAGTTATACAATGCTCACTTTGTTTGTGTCTTCGTGCGTCATGTGCTGCATGGCCGGGGAGCCGAAAGCGCACATGCCACACTCGCCACTGATTATTTGCGAAGTCAAAGGCAACAAGAGAAGGCCAGAGGGCGGGTCAGCCGTTTAAGAACTGACCTCGTTAGACCTCGCGGCCTCATAGAGGAGCTCCCGCATAAGTTCCCGAGAGCTGGGAATCATGCACAGGTACCCCCCGGGCCTTCTCGCTTCAGCGGCGAGCCGAAGACAAATATTTCCAACCGGGGCGGCGCTGCTCATGCTCTGAGGACAAATTGGCCAGCCAGGCCGGAGCAGTCTCAGCAGCGCTCATTATGCCAGACGACCCGGCGAACCGTATAGTTCAAGCCGTCACCGTGGGTCGTATCGAGGACAGTAGCTAGGCACCCCGAAATAGGGTAGCGGCCAATCGGTCAGGGCGGCGCTTCATGCGGTTCCCGACCGACAGAGAGAAGACATTGTTGCGTTCCATCAGTTCTTGCCTACCCTGCCGCGCCATTTTCATAGCTTCGGCTGAGTGAAAGCGAGAATGATAATGAGCCTTCCACGATCGAGTTCGAGCTTCTTCTCGGCCAGCGGTGCTGGCACTTGCGTACCAGGCCGAGACCAATCCGAGGCCCTCACTGAACCTCTCAATCGATAGTAGCGACCGTCGGTGTGTACAAAGGGCAGGGACGTAATCAACGTGAGCTTATGACTCACGCTTATTGGGAATTCCCACAAACTCACTCAAACATACAACTCAATCAAACCCACAACCTTTCGGAACCTGAGTCTGATGGCTTGACCACTTTGACACGGATACTCCCATCATAGTATGATTATCCGATTATTCAGCGATGTATTTTTAGTTCTCATTTGTAATATTTAATCTATTATGTATTATATATATATAATATATATATATATATATATATATATATATATATATATATTATATATATATATATATATATATATGTAATCCTATTATTATATATTATCATATAAATCTATTATATATAGTATTATAATTTAATCTATTTTATAGAAATGATCAATGCCTTAGAAGAATATGGAATAGACCAAGTCACCAGACTGCTAAACGCAATATACGATACTGGAGATATACTTCCTGAATTATATAATTATATATTTATTGCAATCCCGAAGAAATCAGGAGCCTTGGAATGTGATCAACATCGAACAATTAGTATAATGAGCCACATCACGAAGATTTTGCTGAGAATTATCATGCAAAGAGTTAGGGAAAAAGTATAACCCGAAATAGGAGAAGAACAATGTGGGTTTGTAAAAGGCAAGGGTACAGTATATACTGAGAACAGTAATCGAATATTCTATAGAAGTAAACAAAGGTCTATATCTTTGCTTTATTGACTACTCAAAGGCTTTCGATAAAGTGAGACATATCGACATGATAAGGATGCTTGGAGATCTACAAATTGATGGAAAAGACCTTTGACTTGTAAAAACATATATTGGAAACAACAAGCTGCCATAAGAGTTGATAATGAAGTAAGCCAATATCAGCCTATTAAAAGAGGTGTGAGACAGGGAAGTGTAATGTCTCCAGATCTTTTTTCCCTGCACAGTGAAAATATTTTCAGAAAGATAAAAGATATAGAAGGAATCAACATTGGGGGACGATACATCAATAACATTAGATATGCAGATGATACAGTCTTGATGGCAGACAATGAACAGGACCTGCAACATTTAATAGATGCGGTTGTTGCACACAGTGAACAACTAGGGATAGAATTGAATAGTAAGAAGACGCAGATTATGGTGCCACTGGGAAGAAGGAAATACCACAATGTGGTATACGAAGTAAATGGGCATATTCTTAAGCAAGTGAATCGGTACAGTTATCTCGGAACAGTCATAACATCTGATGGGAGATGCCTTGAAGAGATTAGAACAAGAATTGCCATTGCGAAGGTAGCCTTTTGCAAGATGAAAAACATACTGACCAATAAAAAGATATCAATTGAAACGAGAAAAAGAGTGTTGAAGTGCTACATAGAACCTGTACTTTTGTATGGATGTGAAGCGTGGACAATGAGCAGTCAAGCTGAAAAACACCTGATGGCTGTGGAAATGTGGTTTCTGAGAAAAATGCAAAGAATACCATGGACAGACAGAAATACCAATGAACAAGTCCTTTGCAAAAAAAAAATGAAGAACGTAAACTGATTAGAGACATAAGACGTAGACAGTCAACATTTTTTGTGCATGTTATGAGAAGAAATGACTTGGAGAACTTGGTGACAACTGGCAAGATCGAAGGGAAGAGACCAAGGGGAAGACCGAGAAGTAAATATCTGGATAGCTTGGCCACGTGGCATGGTCGAGACAGGAACACGGAGCTGATTCACAACTCTGGTGATCGTGTGAGATGGCAAAACATGACTGCCCATGCTTATCGGCATGGCACATGATGGATGGATGGAATATTTACTTAGTATAACAGTATTTACTTAGTATAACAGTATTGTGTAGTGTTTTCTTTGACAGTCTATCAGAACCAGTTCAAAATCAAAAACGACGAAGGGCAAGTGATGAAAACACATCAGTAGCAAATTCTCCAGACGATGACCATAAATGAAAACTCAGGAAAAATAAGAGGCAAATCATTGTAAAAGAAGTTATGACACTAGTAGCTTCATTTTTATACTAACATTTGCAAAAGCTAGTGCCCCTCAGATAATTTTAATGAGCTTTATTCGTAAGATTGACATGTGTACATATATCATAATAGACAAGCCAAAAAGTATATCTGAAGGAGATATTTTGATATGGTTGGTTTGTAATTGATTGGTGAATCTCAGAACTTTTTGGAAAAGTATTAGATCGAGGGGAGGAGAGGCAGAAGCAGACCAAGAGAAATGATGCTGGATGGATTGAGACGGCGGCATGGAGGAATATTCTCAGCAGAGTTGATCCAGAACACCAAACACCGAGATATGTGGAGAGCCATGAACGCCTACGCCAGCTGACAGGGCACTTGATGATGATGATGATTACGTGTGTTAATTGTTATTGCATTTTAACAATATATAGACAGTTTTCCGGAAGGTTGTTATGGGAGCGAGGTTCTGCAAAGGACATGCTACTGAATGAATGAATGAATAGACAGTTTTGAATATAGTCTGTTTGAATATAGTCTAAATTATAATTTAGGATGATAATATTGATCTTGATTGTTGATTCTTGGGGAAGTCAGAAGGTAGAATTGTCTATAATAGTGTAACTTGCAGGAGTATGGGTAAAGTTCATGTTGTGAGGGCACAACTCACATTTGTCAGCACGTGTAACATTCACTGAATGCATACTTCGTGGGGAGCACATGAAAATGGCACCAATCTGTTTGTATAACTAATCTCATCTTCCGTTAAAGTGACCACCATCAACTGTCCACACAACTAAAACATTCCAGGCTCAAGTCTGCCTCATCAGTCACCTTATTAAATCTCATTTGATGATTAGTAGTCTTAGTCTTAATTATTCATGATGGACGAATAATCAAATAGTAGTGAGAATAATAGTTATGGAAATGTATGTGGTGAATTATGAAGACAACCACAAAGTCTTAGTTAGTCTTCATTATTCGTGATGGACAAATAACATGGTTAATCTAACAGTAATGAGAATGGTAGTTAAAACTGTAAACGCATTTAGGGACTTATGAAGACTGCCACAAAATATAAGTTTTAAATTTCAGACTGTATGTAAAAGGTAGTCACATATCACATACTGCCGATGGAGTGGGAAGTGTTTGGCTTTCACACATTCTAGTCCACAACCTAAGATGTCAGTTATGAAAATTGACCAGTATCCATTTTTATGAGGTTTGGTTGACCTCAGTCAGAGCTGCCATGCTAGTAGGGATAAATAATCCTGCTTTGCTAGGGATATAACTTCAACCACTATCTTGGCAAGCAAATGCACCAACCACTATACCACATGCTCTCTCTCTCTCTCTCTCTCTCTCTCTCTCTCTCTCTCTCTCTCTCTCTCTCTCTCTCTCTCTCTCTCTCTCACACACACACACACACACATACACACACACACACATAACAAACACACATAAAGACAGAGTAAATGACCGTTTTGGTAACTACAATTTAAGGTTTTAAGTTGTTACTCTATAGAAGCCACTAATGGGATTTGGCAGTAACAAACCTTTTTATGGGTGTTTGCTTGTTTAGTTGATGTCTTTATCACCATTAGTAGTAGTCAATAACAGTTGTTAACTACATGAATGAGCACAAAATGGATGACAAGGGATAATACTAGAAATTACTTCATTCAAAGACAGGATTATACACTGTCTATATTCAACATAGTTATTAATCACAGACTAGTCAAAGACTATCTACAATCAGCTATACTTCTATTACACTGCACTTATTCACAAACTAATCTACTCTGCAATATACAGAGACTTGAATATGGGTAGCCCCATTAAGGCTAACACGTCAGTGATCACTTACATTTTGCTACAATGGTAACTACGACATAAAGTGATCGTGCCGTTAAAAAACACTTAATTGTAAGCTAAGCTTTCGTCCCTGACGTTTTCAACTCCGTGCTGTCCAGTAATGCCACTACAAGAGGTGGTGTCCGTGCCTACTCTGGCATTGAAGTCCCCAAGGAGTATAGGTTTGTCTTCTTTGGAAACAGATGTTAATACATTGTGCAGGTCCTCGTAGAACTTGTTCTTGACATCATCTTCATTGGTCATGGTTGGTGCGTAGACACACGATGGTTGCATGCTTTTTTCCGTTCAGCAGAGGCATCTTAATGTTCATAAGCCTGTCGTTTATAATCTTCGGAAATCCGGCTAGTTTGCCAACCAGGGCCAAGAACACTAAGCTGATCAACAGCTCTGGTGATTGAGTGAGATGGCGAAACATGACCACCCACACTTATCGGCATGGCACATAATAATTAAACCCACAGCAGGTTTTTTTTTTTACGGGACTTTGTTCTTATTGACTGGCACCTTGCCATCTTGACAGACGACAATTTGTTACATTGTGTTTCAAAAAAGGCATTATACCTTCCCATAGCAATAAGCCTGGACTGAATTGTAGAGACCATGTGTTACCCATACAACATGATCACTCTCTCCAGAGGAAAGGTAACACCAATATATCTGGAACAAAACAAACTACAGAAGCTGTTGGATCAGCAAAGCAATTCGCTAACTGTCCGTCTGTCGGAGCTCCGACCCTAGCTTGGCTACTATGACATTTGGTCTATAAGTTGCATTTCCTTGCACCAGGATAAACTTGTGCCCTTCAAGTTACGCTCTTCCGCCAAAAGCCGTTCGCACAATGTGGGGTGTGGTGAGCTCCGCCCAGCATTCGGTGCTAACAGAAAGCAGGGGTACTGTCTACTGACATGAGGTAGCTCAGTCACAGTGACATGTGTGGGTAACAAACAATAATAGAAACAGTATAATTTCATTAATAAAATATCACATTTCAGAGCAAATCGAAGTGTCGTGATCACCAATTTCCGCTTCAAACTAAGCACATGAAGAATCTGAGAATATATTTTAAATGTCCATCTGTCGCAGTCGCACGGTTCATACTTGATAGCAACGAATCGCCCCATAATTGCTCTGCTGCTGTGCCAGCGGAAACCATATGGTGCAGGAGAGCCTGGAATATAATACCACAACATCTAGCTTAAGAATGGAGGTGGAGGGGGTCAGTGCAGCTTTCCGCTGAATGGATAATACGATACATACACACATCGTCATTGTAACTGACTCAGAAAGCATGCTGAGTAGGGTGAGGACAGGCAAGCTTCGTGCAGAGTGGCTTGCTTGTTTCGGAAGTCACGGGTGACAAGTATCGTCTGGATCTTTTCTCTGGGGCATGCTGGTGTTCTGGGGAATGAACAGGCGGACAGATTGGCTGGCTCTGCAAAACTTGGTGGAGTATTGATGCTTGATAAGGCAGACGTGGTTGCGACCTTGTGGGAGCACGTGTACACCTCGGAGGAGCAAATGGATCATCATGGTCTGGCAAGAATACGACAGCGAGGGGTGACGAGGGGATCTGGCCGACGATTGACGCTCAGAGGAAAGGTGAGACGGATATATAATCAGATTGCTACTGGTACTATTAGTGTTGGAACTCTTCGATGGCTGCTGAGGATGGGGACGGGACGCTTATGGGAATGCCCCGAATGCTGTGATGTCGGTTCCTAAATCAATCAATCAATCATAAACCATACTAAATGCTCACTATTGTCCACTGTGAACTTGTCAATCAAGCAAGCAGTCCTGTATATGAAAGTGCAGTTCATTGTCCAAGAAGACAGTTGTCCGAACAAATTCAGCCATCCACACACGAATTGTCACAGATGCTCATTTGCATTACTGGACGTTCCTTCAGACTTGTCTAACAAGAAGAAACTACACACACGAAACAACACCAAACGTATGTATGTTCGTGGATATTTTATTTCTGACATATTCAGGTAATATGTGTTAGTACAAAGATAATGTCTACTATAGTTACTGTAGAATTGTCATACGAAACTTCATGTCTGGTATGTTTGATGCAGATTTGTTGGTAGAAAGCTAATTTATATTTGACATACATTTATAAGTAGAAAGTTAATGTCAAAAATTTTTGACGTATATTTGTTACTAGAAAGTTAATTTATAACATATGCTTTAATTTGAGAGTACAACATTAATTTATAACACATGTGACAGAGATGTATTATTAGTAGAAAATATTTTTCTAAGATGCTTTATTGCTAGAAAGTTCATTTCTAGAATAAATCGCGTAGTTGTATTAGTAGAAAGTTCATTTGTAAAAGAACTGGCGTTGTTAATACTAGAATGCTCACTTCACTGCTAACATATTCAGAGTAGATGTCTTAGTTGCAAAGAACAAGTGTATACCCATATCCAACATCAAAGATAATGGAACAAATTTGAAAAAACGTCAATGTATTGAAGCAACTGGCTACTTTACTAACAGCAGATGGGAGATGTATTAAGGAAGTTAAATGTAGAATATCCCAAGCAAAGGCAGCATTTCACAAGACGGAGAATATTCGCTGCAAAGTGGCGATATCAATTATGGTGAGGGTGACAGTTCTTAAGAGCTTATTGAGCCAATTCTGGGGTACGGAAGCAAGTCTCAGACTAACAGCAGAGTGATAGTTATGTGGCTGATGCGCAGATGTGGTGTTAAAGAAGAATGATGAGAATACCGTGGACGGAGAGAAAGAGCAATGATGATATATTTGACAACAGTTAACTTACACAGAGAACTGGTTACTACCATCAGAAGAAGATATTATTTCGGCATGTCTTGAGAAGGGGATTTGTGGTCTTACCGAAAAGGTTGGTAAAGGGGGAAGAACGAAAGAACGGACATTATTTTCATAGAGTCACAAATTGGACACGCAGGTCCGTCTTACATTCGGCCCTTCCAATAACCCATCTTTCGTTCAATTGTGCATGTTACATTCACATAGGGGGGAAAAAAATTGCCAAATGAATTTTGTAAATTAAACAATGCATATTACCATGTTAGGAGACAGACAGACACACGTACACACGCACAATCATAAAACACACACACACATACATACCTGCATACATACTAACATCATGTGCACAAACACTCCAAGTTATGCACCCACTCAACACAACACAAATACACACTCACTCGCATATACTGCATACATGCATGCATGCATACATACACACACACATACATACAAACATACATGGATACACTAATACATACATACATGCATACATACGTACGTAATACATACATACATACATACATACATACATACATACATACATACATACATACATACATACATACATACATACATACATACGTTCGTAGTACGCATGCACGCACGCACGCACACACACACACACATACATAGATACATACATACATACATAGATAATACATACATACATACATACATACGTACGTACGTACGTACATACGTACGTACGTACATACATACATACATACATACATTCGTAGTACGCATGCACGCACGCACGCACACACATACATAGATACACACAGACCGACACACACACACAGACCGACAGATATACATACATACATACATACATACATACATACATACATACATACATACATACATACATACATACATACACACACACACACATACATACATACATACATACATACATACATACATACATACATACATACATACATACATACATACACACACACACACACACATACATACATACATACATACATACACATACATACATACATACATACATACATACATACACACATACATACACACATACATACATACATACATACATACATACATACATACATACACATACATACACACATACATACACACACACATACATACAGACATACATACATACATACATACATACATACATACATACATACATACATACATACATACATACATACATACATACATACATACACACATACATACATACATACATACATACATACATACATACATACATACATACATACATACATACATACATACATACATGCATGCATACATACATACATACATACATACATACATACATACATACATACATACATACACATACATACATACATACATACATACATACATACATACATACATACACACATACATACACACACACACACATGCATACACACACATACATGCATACATACACATACATGCACACATACATACATACATACATACATACATACATACATACATACATACATACACACATACATGCATACACACATACACATATACACACATACATACATCATTGGCACCTTGCCGTCTTGACAGACGATAGTTTGTGCTCTAAAAAGGCATAATAACTTTTAACTATGGCGGTAGCGAGTGTGACTGATAAGGCCAATTTGCGCTGTAAATGTCCGTTCACAGTGGGTGCATGTGAACACGTGGTCATTTCCACCATCATGCACCATCTTACGTCTCAAACGCTTGGTGTGTGACTTTTCTGCAATAATTTTCTCCTTTGACTTTATTCCATTTCTGATATTTGCCCTCCATGCAACACGTTCAGCGGCGACATGCTCCCAATGTGCATTATCAATGCCTGTATCAATCATGTCCCGCTTACACACATCTTTGTATCGTAGTAGAGGCCGACCCTGAGATCTCTTACCCATCTGTAATTCACCAAAAAAGATATCCTTTGGTATTCTACCATCATCCATCCTCCTAAGATGTCCTATCCATCTAAGTCTACGAAGACTGAGCATGGAATAAACTGTCACACAACCTGATCTTTCCAATACTTCAGTATTTGTGATTTTGTCTTGCCACTTAATACCAAGAATTCTTCGCAGACACCGCATATGAAAGCTGTTTAAATTGTTCTCTTGGTGTGAGTAAGTTGTCCAGGTTTCACTGCCATAGAGAAGAGTACTAAGGACACAGGCTTGATAGACAAGGACTTTTGTTTTGGCAGTAAGCTTCCTGTTCTCCCAGACTCTTTTTCTTAACCTGTTCATTGTTGTTGCTGCCTTACCAATCCGGATGTTGATTTCCTGATCTAGGGATAATTTGCTATTTACCACTGATCCTAGATATGTAAAATGGTCTACTATCTCTAGTTCGGCGTCGTCAATAAAGATTGATGGTACCCCATGTGCACCTTGTGACATAATCTGTGTCTTCTTTTTGCTAATTGTTAAACCAAATTCAGAACAAGCATTGGAGAATGCAGATAGTAGACATTGCAATTCTTCCTCAGAGTGGGTCGTAACTGCAGCATCATCTGCAAAAAGCAACTCTCTGATCAGTACCCTCCTAATTTTGGTCTTAGCCTTCAATCTCTGAGCATTGTAGAGGCCGCCATCTGAGCGTGAGTGAATGTATATACCACCATCCTGATCACGAAATGCATATTTCAGTAGAAGTGAAAAGTATATTCCAAAGAGGGTGGGAGCTAGTACACAACCTTGCTTAACTCCACTCTTGATTTCAAATTCTTCAGAAGTTGCACCATCAAACTTGATTATACCCTTCATGCCTGTGTGGAACGATTCCACAATGGACAGAAGAGTTGGTGGGCAGCCAATCTTCTTTAGTGCCTTGAACAGACCCTCACGACTGACCAAATCAAATGCCTTTGTGAGGTCGATGAAGGCAATAAACAGTGGTTGATTCTGTTCACGGCATTTTTCTTGCATTTGTCGCAATGAGAATATCATATCAGTGGTAGACCGGTTCTGTCGAAAGCCACACTGTGATTCGGGGTAGACTTGATCTCCTAGGACTTGAAGTCTGCGCAGAACAATTCTGGCAAATACTTTTCCAACAATACACAGAAGTGAGATACCCCTATAGTTGTTGCAGTCGCTCCGATCGCCCTTGTTCTTGTACAGTGTTATGATGCTTGAATCTTTGAAATCCTGTGGGACTTGTCCTTCACGCCAGCATAGCTCTATTAGCTGGTGGATCTGTATAGTGAGTGTGTCTTGCCCACTCCTGATAACCTCTATTGGAATCCCATCCTTACCTGGAGCCTTGCCAGATGCAAGTTCATTTATAGCACACTTAACTTCTGTTATGGTGGGAAGTGTGTCCAGGTGGTCAAGAGTTGGTAGAGCCTCTATGGCATTAGGGCATCATCCGCTAGTTTGGTCTCACTTGAGTAAAGCTCCAAATAGTGCTCTACCCATCTGTCCATCTGCTGTTTCTTATCAGTGATGACTTCTCCAGTCAAGGTTTTCAGCGGTGCACTTCTTTTGATCACTGGACCACAGGCTTTCTTTATTCCTTACTCCTTATTCCTCTTTATACACATACATACATACATACATACATACATACATACATACATACATACATACATACATACATAACGCACGCACATACATACATACATACATACATACATACATACATACATACATACATACATACATACATACATACATACATACATACATACATACATACATACATACATACATTCATTCATTCATACGTACGTACGTACGTTCATACACGCATACACACACACACCTACACGCACTCACCCAACCACACACGCTCACACATCTAGACGCTGCCATATATTATCATTGCAAGTAATATGAACAAACTCCCACAGTACACGCACATAGACACGGAAGAGAATCGTGAGCATCCTCATAAAACAAATGGGGAAGGGGGGGGGGGACAAGAGTGAAAGTTGCACGGCAGTTTGACATGAAGTAACAATGGTATCAGAAATGATTGGCAGTGCGCTTATGGGAATGTCCCGAATGCTGTGATGTCGGTTCCTAAATCAATCAATCAATCAATGATTGGCAGTATACGAGACAGAAAGTTGTGGACAGACATGACCACCAACGTCACAGGGCATGGACTAGAAGAAGACGAAGAAGAAGAAGAAGAAATGTTAAGAGAAAGCTCATCTCCAACATCACAGTTCTATTTTTATTTCATAACAGATGTCACAATAGCTGGCACCTATTTTACAAATAAAAAAATAACAACGACTTATTATGTAAAATCGTTCCCTCTATCACTTCCCGAATATATCATTATAGATAATCACTGAGTAAGTAACAAATGTATAAAATCACGCCTGAATTTGTTATTTCTATTTAAAAACAAATATATAATTATTTTTGTTTAAATTTCCAGAATCTAGAATGAATGTATGGATCATAAAGTTCCATGGAAAGGGCCGCAAGCGGATTCTCTTCATCATTCTGTAACAGATAATTACCTCCACGGACAGGCTGCCCTCTGAATGTCGGCTTACTCTATGTCTCCGCCTGTGAGATGATAACACATAACAGATAACACATTAAAGATAAGACATTACTGATAACACATAACAGATAAGACAACAGATAACACGTAACTGATAGCAATAACAGATAATGCAACAAGATAACATATTATACATAGCAGGTAACACATAGCATAGAACACGTAGCTGACAACAATAACAGATAACGCAAACAGATAACACATACAATAAAGCGACTTGATATAACATATAACAAATAATGCAACACAGATAAAACATAACAAATAACACATAATAGATTAGATGTAGCACATAGCAGTTAACACCTAACAAATAACAGATAAGATATAACACATAGCAATTATCACATAGCAGATAACACATAGAAGATATCATTTAACACGTAACTGATAACACAATAGATAACACGTAACAATTGAAACACAACCGATAACACATAACTACTCTTGAAACGAATAAAGCCAGATTTGAACAAATACATTCAATGGTACAATATGTAATTGTGAAGTATTCAGTGCCAATGGCATTTTAGCACATGATGAATATGTGGCATAACGTTTTAGCGTATTGTGAATATAGCGATATCTTATCGTATTGTGAATGTAGCAATATATTAACGCTTTGTTATTATGGAATATCATAACGTATTGTGAATATAGCGATATCTTAGCGTACTGTGAATGTAGCGATATCTTAGAGTATTGTGAATATAGCGATGTCTTAGCGTACTGTGAATACAGCGATATCCTAATATGTTATGATTATGTTGATATCTTAGCATATTGTGAATATAGCGACATGTTAGCGTATTGTGAATATAGACCGCGTGATTATCGGAATGGCACTTGATTATGACCTATCTGGAGTCGTCCCAGTTTCATAAAATGTGCATCGGCTGATTTTCAGAACTTCAGAGGAAGCTAGAACAGAAAGGTAGCGGTGAAAAGAACCGGTCTCCTCTCACCAACATGTGTGGCGAAAAATATATGAAGGCCTAATATTTAAGAACGCTATTGGTGAGCCGGGTACCAGGCGTTCGAAGCTCAGCTGCGACCGATTTGTGCAGCAGACCGTGTCGCGTTGTATTATAATGTGCTGGTATGGGAGCCGGTCGTTCAGAAAGCAATGGCAAACTACTGAACGTAAAACTTGCCTAGTACATCAACATCAATGGCAAACTACTGAACGTAATAACACTTGCCTAGTACATCAGCAGCAGCTGAAAAATTCTGGTGTTGACTGCTACATCTCGTAAGGTATACGCAACAAAATGTATTTAATATTTACTACATATTTTTGTCATCTCTAGGAAGAATGAAATACCGCAATGTAATATACAAGTAAATGGGAATATTCTTAAATAAGTGAATCGGTACAATTATCTCAGAACAGTCATTATATACGATGGGAGATGCCTTGAAAAGATTAGAACAATAATCACTATGGCGAAGGTAGACTCTTGCAAGATGGAAAACATACTGACCAATAAAATTATGCCAGCTGCAACCAGAAAAAGAGTGTTGAAGTGCTACATAGAACCTGTACTTTTGTATAGATGTGAAACATGGACAATGAGCAGACAAGCTGAAAAGCATATACTGGCAGTAGAAATATGGTTTCTGAGGACACTGCAAAGAATACCATGAGCAGACAGAAAAACCAATGACCAAGCCTTACAAGAAACAAATGAAAATCGTAAACTGATTAGAGAAATTAGACGTAGACAGCCGACAATTTTTGGTCACGTTATGAGAAGAGATAAATTTGAGAACTTGGTGACAACTGACAAGATTGGAAAGAGGGGGGGGGGGAAGAACAAGAGGAATGCACAGAAGTAAATACATGGATGGCTTGACCACGTGGCATGGTCACGACAAGAACACAGAGCCGATCATGACTCTGGTGATCGAGTGTGATGGCGATACATGACCGCCCACGCTTACTGGCATGGCACATGACGATGATGATGCACTGTACATTCCAACAGTCAAGACATCAGATGGCACTTCGGTGTCGGTTAGAGAGTGGGATATCGCTACACCAGCGTCAACCTAATATATGCAACACTTTCCAGGACTCAGAAGACCTAATCGCCAACGCACGGAATTAAGAGTTAGTACTCTCTTTCAGCGTGTTGTCAATCAACCAATCAACAAAGAAGCCAACTATCTTGTGTATATTTGTATGTTACATAGTGGCATATCCTTTACAGGAAGTTGTAGTAACCCCCCCCCCCCCCTACCTCTCCCCGAATTTTATGGATGTTTGTGATTTCTTGGCAAGATTATGTTCAATAGTTTGTCATTGCTTTCTGAACCACCAACACTCATATCATTCCATGAAAATCAACGCAAGACAGTCTGCTTCCTAATCTTCGCCTCAGTGCCGGCGATATTCGAGGGCTATTCCAGAATCAACTGTCGATTGGCTGGTTACAAATAAACCGGTTGCCATGGCAACACTGTTCATCATTGCATTATTCAGTTGTCTTTTAGCTCACTACACATCAACTTACAGTCGCGTTCGTTCAGTGGTTCACGAATCGCAAACTAATAAACTTGGACACTGTTAAAGCATTTCCCACCAGCTGTGAAATTTGTGATGTGATCATTTCTCGTCAAGCAGAAGGTCAAAATGCGGTCGAGATTCATCGTCGATTGTGTGGTGTGTACGGTTATTATGTTATGAGTGACAGTTCTGTGGGGGAGTAGTACAGGCGTAAATATGTGCATGATGAGGATAGACAAGTAGACATTCATGTGTGTCAGATAAGCTCATTGAAAAAGTCAACCAAGTCTTAGTGGAAAATCAGTTTCACAATTTCAGATCTGTTTACAGAGTTTCCACAATTTCCTCGTATATATGTAGGAGTTTTAAAAAAAAAATAAAAAGATAAAATATTATTTTATACAGCTTGAAGAATATTAGGTATATGGTGCTAGATATGTTTACAGATCAATCAACTCTCGTTGGGTGATGTAATGAATAACACGCCGACAAATTTGACTTCCAAGTATATTTCATAGGACACATGTTAGCCTGTGTTGACGTGAGAGCGGAGGTGTATTCTGTATCTACGTGAGCTCGCATGATTATTTTCTGAACCTCCTCCTGGAACGCCAAGCATTCTTTGCCCACATTGTCAAAGAACATTTCGAGCCACAATAGGCTTGCTAGCCATCCTAGAACTCACGGTTCCAAAATTTCAACCCAACTGGATGAAATGAATGGACATCATTCTTGATGAAACATCAGCCATCTTAGAATTCATATCTCCAAACTTTCATACTCGCTGGATTAAATTAATGGTCACTATCATTCTTGATGGGCAAACACCATTAATTACTATGCCCTATACCTAAAGTTTGTTTATATTTTAAATCTGATTTAAAGTGAATGTCTGTTTTACATATTCATACAGAAGCAACAGTATATATATGATAGTTATATTGTGTGGATAACAACAAATCAGAAGGATATACAGGAAATGATAGATACAGTGATTATAGAAAGTGAAAAAAATGGGCCTTAGTTTGAGTAATACAAAGACAGAAGTCATGGTGATATCAAAGAAACAGATTGTGTGTAAATGTGCAATTAAAGTACATAATGTTATTCCGAGGTAAGTGCAGAAATTCAGATATCTAGGCACATGGATAACATCAGATGGAAGATGCACCACTGTGATAAAGAACATAATGTGACAAGCAAAAACTACATTCTGTCAAAAACAAAGAACGTTTTGTGCAATCAATCACCGTCCTTGAAAGTTAGAAAAAGAGTTCTTGCGTGCTACATAGAACAAGTTTTCACATACGGCTACAAATCGTGGACAATTAGTAAACAGGCGAAAAAATTCATGGAAACCTCGGAGATGTGGTTTTATAGAAGAATGCTGAAGATTAAATGGACAACCAAAATGAGCAATCAGGACTGTTTTAACGGAAGCTGAGTCGCAAAGACAACTTATCACAATCATCAGAAAGAGGCAATCATCGTCCTTTGGCCACATTATGAGAAGACAAAAACTGGAACATGTGACAAACTGAAAGATATGAGGAAAGAGAGATAGAGGAAGACAGCGTGAGAAGATTATTGACAGTTTTGAGTCATGGCACGCAAGGGAGTCAACACACATGTTGATCCATAACGTCGGAGATCGTAATTTGTGGAGAGGCATGATCGCCCACGCCAGCCGGCAAGACACTAGATGTTGATGATGATAATATTGTGTGGAAACGAGCAGGCGTACAGATTGGCTGGGTCTGCATCCCTTGGTGGGGTATTTGATAAGGCAGATGTGGTCGGGACCCTTTGGGATCATGTGATTAGTGTGGAAGAACGAGTAAATAGATCAATACAGGGTGGAGAGAATGGCGCTGTGGGAAGAGACCAGAAAATATGATTGACATTCAAAACTCCGAGGAAAGACTAAACGGACATATATTTCATATAAATCATACTGCTACTGCTACCATTAGCATTGAGACGCTTTGCTGGTTGTTGAAGATGAGGACGAAGAACATGTGGAAACTTTCCGAGTCCTGTGATGTTGGTTCATTGCTTAGCCCATCTTAACTCAAGTATGTGGAAATGAATAATGTAACAATTACTATTTGTAACTGTTATCTTGGAAGTTAAATATGGCTGTTAAAACAACAACTATGGCATAAGACTGGGCTGTGTGTCGATTTCTGTATCATTTCAAAATAACTTTCGTTCGTTCGTTTACCTGTGGCGAAGAGTTTACGGATGCAATTCGTCATCCTGAATACCGAGTTCGAAACTCACCTGCGATCACTTGGCAGCAGACCGCCTTGCGTTGATTACATACAATGGTATGAGCGTGGGTCTTTCAAAACACAATGGCAAACTACTAAACGTTAACTCGCCAGTAAATCACAAATAGCAAAAAATGCTTGTGTTAGCTGCGACGTCCTGTAAAGGATATACAGCTAATTATTATTGGGTGTATGTTAAAAGCAAAAAATTACCTGTCCAAAAATTAAAGCGGCATTTCTCCAAATCGGCTTCCTTTTCTTTGATGGTTTCCCTGAACTTGGCAATCAACTCGAGCTTGTCGTCTCTCTCTGACGGGATATCGATGTTGTCGCCACCGTCGTACATGTCGATGACTCTATTTCCTGAATGGCATAACATGTAAAAATATTTATAGTGTATGTATATATATATATATATATATATATATATATATATATATATATATATATATATATATATATATATATATATATATATCGACAAATACCGAGATATGTGGATAGACATGAACGTCTACGCCATCTGGCATGGCACTTGATGATGGTGATCTATAGCTGGCACATTACAATCTTGACAGACAACAGTTTGTTACACTGCGCTTCTAAAAGACCATAATAACTACAACACATGGTGGTAAAATCAGGGATGGAGTTATACCTTATAATTTCATAACACAAAGCCTGGGCTGAATTGTACAGACCTTGAGTTGCCCATGCAGCATGATCCCTCTCTCGGCTTGCCTAATTTGCTCCAGTGGAAAGGTAATACCAGTACATCTGGAACAAGACAAAGTGCAGATACTGCCAGAACAGCACAGCAATACGCTAACTGTTATCCTGTCGAAGCTTCGATCCTAGACAAGTTGCCAATCAATGTTTAAGGCCTGATCTGCCCTGCCATGACATTTAGCCTTTAGGTTGGATTTCCTCGCACTAGGATAAGGCTTGTACCCTCCACATTGCGCTTCTCCGCCTGAATCCGTTGACACACAGTGGGGTGTAGAATCTGGTGAGTGCTGCCCAACATTCGGTGCTAACAGAAAGCAGATAGTACCGTCTACTGTCATACGGTAGCTCATTCATATCTGACTAAGACCTGACTAACAACATTCGGCGCTAACAGAAAGTAGGTCAGTACCGTCTACTTTCATGTGGTAGCTCAGTCATATCTGACTAAGACCTGACTAACAACATCGGCGCTAACAGAAAGTAGGTAGTACCGTTCTACTTTCATGTGGTAGTGTAACAAGCTACGTGGAGGGTTCCCAAGTAACTATGTAACAATATTTCAATATTATTCTATAGCCCTGGCTGGGATAGGTCTTTGCTTGCCAACCCTCCCCCGTTTCCCCGGACTCACTGTCACTCTCTCTCTCTTTCGACCTCAGGACCTATGTCCTGCAGGGTCGTTCTGACTTGACACGCATACAACATGACGTTCTTCAACATATTTGTAATTGTAATTTAATAACTCAATACATAACAGCACAAAAACAATATCTGGCGATTAACTCATAAACATCTACACACAATCTAGAGAGAAAACTAGTCCATAAAATATCAACACAATATAAATATCCTAGATCATCGTTTTCCATATTGTCCCATGAATTCACAACCACCTCACCGCAAGTTCTCTGGTCTTTATTTCCCGCGTAGGTTGTTCGAACAACAGGGTTCCATAGATCCAGGATTCCAAGTTTCCGTGGCCTACACGAATGTAGTGTGTCCAATGGTTAGGGAAAGTGCCCTGGGATCACGTGGCACAATTTTGGTGGGGAAATACTCAAGGAGAATAAATAGGATATATGTACGGGTGTGTCAGTGACTTAGGCGGGATCTAGCCCAAAATGCAAACATACTCGATCCCAGCTCAACGAAAAGCCTGCCGAGGTGTTCTGAAAGTATTCGTTCGGACCCGCCGTGGTTCTATCTGGTATAGCCCAACAGCAGCAAGGACTTCATAGTAAACATAATGTTCTATGTCGATGCTCTGTCGAAACTTCCGGCTATATTCGCCGTCAAAAGAAGGATCCTTTTCATACCCCAGCAGTAGGATGCGGCACTTTATCTGTAAAATTCTTTAAAACTTCAATACATTGTGCCGACCACAACCGACAAGGTTGACAACGGACATTTCACGCCCAAACCATTACTCTAGGTCATATTTGGTGCAAGGCGTGCCATTGGGTTTTCCCGAAGAATAGATAGATTTCAAAGTATTCGTGTCAAATGCTCGGGTTATGAAAGTAACCCAGAGAATCCCACTCCGAAGGAATTGAGCGGATAGGTATGAGGACATGGGCCACTGGGGTTTCGCTACAGGTAGCTCATTCATATCTGACTAAGACCTGGCTAACAACATTCGGCGCTAACAGAAAGTAGGTAGTACCGTCTACTTTCATGTGGTAGCTCAGTCATATCTGACTAAGACCTGACTAACAACATTCGGCGCTAACAGAAAGCATGTAGTAGCGTCTACTGTCATACGGTAACTCAGTCATATCTAAGACCTGACATATAATAACAATAATGATAATAATAATAATAATTTTGTCCAGAAAAGTCTCCTCCCAGGGATCTGTGATATGATAGCACCATCAAAGTTTGTAGGCCAGGATGCATGGATGAATAAGTGACCAATCTTTCCCTCACTTTGGCAAGCGACAAACTCAAGCTTCGAACCCGCCTGCGACCTTTCTTATTGCATTAACATCGCAGTTCGCTATTAACTTCGCTAGCGAGGATGCGTATAAACATACGCACCAATAAAGATCTCGTATATTCGAATGTCAAATTCCCAGATCATGTACACAAATACACGCACATACACAACACGGTATACACAAAAACCCAGACACGTACCTGCTTCGTGATTCCCATCGTTGATCTCTTCACACGTTTTCAAACTTTCGTCTAAACGATAAATCTGAGGACAAATGTGATTTAATTACTTCCTGCATTTCTTTACAGACATTGCATACACTGAACAGGATCTGCAACATTTAATGAATACATGCAGCTGTTGTTCATATCATATCATTCATTCGTTCGTTCATTCATTCATTCATTCATTCATTCAGTAGCATGTCCTTTGCAGAACCTCGCTCCCAAAACAATTTTCCGGAAGACTGCTCCGTCATAAGCAAGATGTCCCTTGTCCGATACACCCATCTGGAGATCATCCGCCACATCTTGCACCCATCGTTTCTTTGGCCTTCCTCGTCCTCCCTTCCCGGGCATATAGCCCTCCAGTATTGTTCTCTCTAAACGTTAATGACGTTTCAAGTGACCAAAATATTTCAAATTTGTTTGTTTTATGGTCTTTAGTAGCCAACATTCTTCAGTATTCAGATCATGTCGTATGGATGTATTTGTTATTTATTTCTGTATCCAAGATATACTTTGAAACCTTCTATACAACACAGTGAAAAATACTAGGGTTATAATTAAATTGTGAGACGAATAATGATCTAGATTATGGTCGTCAGTCGGAAGAAAGAAAACACAAACTAATCACATTGCAATATATGATTTAATGGAAATATTCTGGAGGATGTACTGAGGAATTATGGTTTAGGTACAACAATGAAAGAGGAGATAAACTAATAGAAAGGACTAATATCAATGCTATGATAATTGTAAACACTTGGTTTAAACAACATAAAAGACGACTTGGCACACGGTAGAGCCCTCATAAAAAAATACTCAGCCAAACTGACACCATACAAATTAATAAAAGATTTAGGACATTTAATTAATTAATTTAAAGACAATACCTTGTGATGATTGTAATATTGGTCATGTACCAACCATTATGTGAAAAAATAAATGGAAGATTGAGGAGAGAAAAATTGTTTTTAAGAACATGAGATGTAATAAAGAGGCTTTGAAGGTAGATAAAGAAATCCAAGAACGATACTGAGTGACTGTGAAAAATAGGTACAATGCAATAACTAAAATAAAGTATAAGTATAAGAGTATAAACGAACAATGGGAAATGCCAAGGAACTCCATTCATCAGGCCAGCAAAGGCCAAAGGCATATTACTAGAGAGGAGCCAAAAATATAAGAAACAATGGCTGAATGAAGAAATCTGAAAGCTAATGGACAAAAGAAAATAGATTAAAAATGACAAATACGAATATGTTAAGATAAATATACATAAGAGTTAAATGTGTGAAGGCAAAATAGTTGGTTAAATGAGCAGTGCGAGAAAATTGAATTAAATTCTATTAATGATACAACAAATATGCACAGAAAAGTCAGTGAGCTCACGGGAAGAAATATTAAGAATAAATATATGTTGTTTGAAATAAATAAAAACAAACAGGAAAAAGGGAAGAAATAACAGTAGAAAGTAACTTAGAAAGGTCCACCTATTTTAAAAGAAGAAGTCACTGACACTTTCAAACATATGAAGAAAGGGAAAACAGCTGGGCCATATGAAATCACAATAGACAAATAAGAAGTACTGGGATTATTTGGAGTAGATATATTAACCAAAATGTTGAATGATATTTAAAACAGTGGATATTTACCGAGCGATATGCTGACATCTGCATTTATAGCTATACCAAAGAGACCAGGAGAAATTGAATGATAAGATTTTCGTACAATTAACGTCATAAACCATGTCACTAAGCTTCTATTCAGAATTATAATGAGAAGAATAAGAAAAACAAAAAATAAAAATGGAAACTCGGGAAGAACAGTATGGATGTATGGAAGGAAAGGGTACAAACAATGCAAAGTATGCATTACGGACACTACTAGAAGGATCAATAGAGACACAGAAAGATATATATTTGTGCTTAATAGATTATACCAAGGCATTTGATAAAGTAAAACATGATGAACCGATTAAACTGTTGTAGTCAACACCAGCATCTTTCAGCTGCTGTTGATGTACTAGACAAGATTACGCTCAGTAGTTTGCCATTGCTTTCTGAGCTCACATACCCCCATAAGTAACCAACGCAGCGCGACCCGCTACCGAATTTCGCGCAGTTGCGTTATTCACAAGAAAATACGGGATTACGGAGAAAGTCATTAACCTCTACGTCAGGGAGACAGGTGACACAGTATGTGTGGTGGATAATTAAAAAATCTCCAATAATTGTTGAACATTGTAATAACAGAGAGTGCAAAGAAAGGACTCGCTTTGAATATCAAGAAAACAGTAACAATGATGATATCAAAGAAAAATGTGACACCAAAACGTGAAATGGAAATAGAAGGGAAAATTCTTAACCAAGTGAATAATTTTAAATACACAGAACTGGGCTATGACTCTGACGATCGTGTGAGACGGCGAAACATGACCGCCCACGCTGATCGGAATAGCATATGATGATGATGAATTTCTATAGGGAAAGTTATGTTACACATACATTGCGTCTTCTCTCCATTAGTGAAGTATACCTTCTTCTTCTTTTTGGTGTACTGCTTTTGCCTCGAAGTGTCGCAGAGAGGGGACATGAAATATTCTGTATTTGGCTTGTCTTGTTACTTGTACTAACGTCATATTTGATGTCTTCATTGTCGTTTCCGCTCCATCTAGCCAACTCTTCCCGGGTCGTCTGGCCTTGTATCCTCGATATTCTCATTTGAACGCTCTGTTCACTGGTGATCTTGCTCCCTTCTAACTAAATGTCCGAACCATTTAATTCTTTGGTGTTCTATAAAGTCAGGAATTGGTGTAATTCCTAGAAGCTGTTAGTTTCTCATTTGTCTCTCTACTACGTCTTGAGTTCCTAGCTGCGTTTCTTGTGCATCTCATCTCACATGATGTGATTTAACATCTGTGTGTTTCTCCGACTATCCATGTCTATCCTTGGTAACACATCTTTACGACGAATAATGAGCTAGTAGCTTTGTTTTACATGCGAGTTTTTTTTTTTTTTTTATATGCGAGCTGTTATTGCTGTGGTCAAGAAAGTATAGAAATAAAATGAGCTATCATTGCTGCGGTAAAGAAAGCATAGGGCTGAGTGGTATCTGGAAATAACTGTCTCTGTTTTCGTCGGTTTCGGATTTCTCCGATTGTTTGAGGACGGATTATCGTTGAAATCATAGGTATCATTGTACTTTGTACCATGAACAGTTCTAAACACAAGAAGGAAAACCAACCCAGGTATCCATACTAGTAAAGCTGCTCTTTTCAAACTCTTCGTTGTCCTTCACTACATGGCAAGTACATTGTACCTGTATAGTTTAACTAATGAATTTAACTTAGTAGCATATCCTTTACAAGGTGTGGGGCAGTCAACCCATCATTTTTTGGCTGTTTGCGATTTCTTGGCAAGTTTACGTTCAGTAGTGTGCCCTTGCTTTCTGAACGACTGGCACGCATACCATTGTATGAAAATCAACGCAAGGCGGTCTGCTGCCAAATCACTAGCTGCTGTCTTTCGAACGTGGTATGGGGGATTACGAACTGTTTCCGTAACCCCTTCGCCGTACAATACAGAGACATTTCCCTTTTGAGTCACACTGGGAAAATATTTTGCAAAATTTTTGAGAAAAGATTACGAACTTCTATAGAATCCCAACTAAGCGAAACACAACTAGGATTTAGGAAACACAAAGGATACACAGATGCCATTTTTGCTCTTCCATCCATCCATCATGAGCCATGACTGTAATTGTGGGCGGTCATGATTCGTTATTTGTCTCGATCACCAGAGTCGTGGATCGGCTCAGTGATCTTGTCTCGACCATGCTATTTGGTCAAGCCCTCCTGGTATTTACTTCTCTGTCTTCCCCTTGTTCTCTTCCTCTCGATCTCGCCATTTGTCACCAAGTTATCCAAATTATTTCTCCTCTTACCATGTCCAAAACATTTTGACTGTCTACGTCTAATTTCTCTAATCAAGTTTACGATTTTCATTTGTTTCTTGTAGGACTTGATCATTGGTTTTTCTGTCTGTCCATGGCATTGTTTGTATTCTCCTCAGAAAGCACATTTCCATGAGATGATTTTAAGCTCGACTGCTCATTGTCCACGCTTCACATTCATACAAACGTACAGGCTCTATTTAGCACCTTACCAGACTTTTTCTCGTAGTAGTTGACATCTTTTTATTGGTCAATATGTTTTTTATCTTTCAAAAGGCTGCATTTGCCATGGCGATTCTTCTTCTAATTTCTTCAAGGCATCTGCCATCAAATGTTATAACTGTTCTGAGAAAATTGTACCGATTCACTTGTTGAAGAATATTTCCATTTACCTGTACATTACATTGTGGTATTTCATTCTTCCTAGTGACGACATAATAATCTCTGTCGTCTTACAAATTAATTCTAACGCTAGTTGTTCACTGTGTGCAACAATTGCATCTACTAAATGTTGCAGATCCTACTCAATGTCTGCACTCAATAATCTGCATATCTAATGCTACTGATGTTTCTTCCTCCAATGATGATTCCTTTCATATCTTATAAATTTCTGAAAATATTTTCAATAAACAGGGAAAAAGATCTGCTGACATTAGACATCCCTGTCTCACACCTCTCTTAATAGGACTGATATTGAACTAATTCATTATCAATCCTTATGGCAGCTTATTGTTTCCAATAAATGGTTTTTGTTTATAAGTCTAATGACTTTCCCATCAATTTGTAGATCTGCATGCATCTTTTTCATGTTGACATGTCTTAATTTATCGAAAACCTTTGTGTAGTCAAAAAAAAGCAAAGATGTAGATCTTTGTTTACTTCTACAGAACGAGCTAATTATGTTTTGCTCTTAGACAACTTATAGAAAAATCAATCGATTTAATGAAACAATTTACTTAGCCATTGACGAATAAAAATGTATTTAATAGAGTAGATAGAAACAAGATGTCATTAAACAATATAGAGTGAGTACACATCTAACAAACCTAATACAACAGCAATGACTGCATATTTGAGAAATAGTGCCACTATTTAATGATGGTATGCAGTCAAGAGTACAAAAACATGGTGAACTGTCTGAGCCCTTTCCTGTCACCATTAGAGTGAAGCAAGGATGTGTCTTGGCACCAACACTGTTCAGTCTCATGTTTTCAGCTATGCTGACGAGTGCCTCCGAGATCAATGACATTGGAGTAGACATTAACTACCGTATGGATGGAAAGTTATTCAATCTCAGAAGGCTGAAAGCCAAAACCAAAACTAGCAGCGACACCGTCAGAGAGCTGTGTTTGCTGATGATTGCGCTCTATATGACAACTCAGTGGCAGACATGCAACACAATGTTTCAGCTTTCTCACATGCCTGTGCCAACTTTGGGCTCAATATCAACTTCCAGAAGACTGTAGTTATGTACCAGCCAGCTCCAGGGAATAATCACATCGTGCCGAATATCAAGGTCAATGGTCAAAGACTAAGTGTTGTGGACAAATTCACCTATCTTGGCAGCACTGTGTCACAAGCTGTAACAACTGATGAAGAAGTGAATGCAAGAATCTCCAAGGCCAGTACGATCTTTGGCAGACTGTACAAGAATTTATGAGACAGAAATGGAATAAGCCTGCAAACAAAGCTGAATGTCTGCAAAGCAGTTGTATTATCCACACTGCTATATGCTTGTGAAAACTGGTCTGTTTATCAGCGACACGCTAGGAAATTAAACCACTTCCACACAGTCTTTTTAATAACCTTCCGGTACAAATGGCGACGAAGTGACGCGTTTATTCTTCGGGGAGACGCTGTTTAGTGTCTTCCTGTGGATTTTGTGGTGTTATTTCGTTTTCGTTTATTGGAGGTGTTGAAAAGAAGCCACGGAAGGCATGTGGTGGATGAAATTTTGAGGGCAGCCGACAGATATGTGTAGGTTATGGTCTCAAGTTTCACGACGGTAGGCAGAGGATCTCTTTCGTGAGACAATGGCTGCTGTCAACCGACCAGTACGGTTACTGCCATAGAGGAAAGCACCGGCAAACTTCCACTTTAAAAGTGCCTAGTACATTCACCTAAAGACTGATCATCGCAAGACAAGGAGAGAGACATTAAAATTAGCAATATGGATACGTTAGGACGTTAACGACGACGAAAAATTAGAGAACATAAAACAAGAAATGCAAAGAGAAAAAATTAATATTTTAGGGATGTGAGAAACGAGATGGACAGGAGCAGGCATCAAGATAGATGAAGATTTTAAGATTATTTATTCTGGAGGTGAAGATCGACAAAGGGGAGTGGCAATTATTTTGGACCGGAAAACATCAAAATCTATTCAAGGAATATTGGGCCGTGTCGGACAGAGTTCTACTAGTTAAATTGAGTGGCAGACCTTTTAGCATAAATGTTATTAAGTATATGCCCCAACAGGAGAATCCAGTGATGATAGTGTAGAGGAATTTTATAATAACATAGAGTCTGCCTTAAAGAAATGTAAAAATTCAGAAATAAACATCATAATAGGGGACTTCAATGCAAAAGTAGGAAATCAAGGTGATAGATACACAGTAGGAAACTATGGTTTAGGAGAGAGAAATGAAAGAGGATACAGACTCGTAGAGTGGGCAAAAGAACAGGAAATGATTGTAGGAAACACCTGGTTTAAGCAACACCCTAGAAGATTATGGACATGGAGGAGTCCTGATAGCAGGATCAGAAACCAGATTGACTACATTCTGATTAGCAGAAGATTTAGAAACGCACTAACAATAGCAAAAACAGTTCCCAGTGCTGATTGTTATAGTGACCACAGACTACTTACAGGAACATTGAGGATAAAGTTGAAGAAAGTCAAGTATATAACAGGAAACACTAAATATGATTTGTGTACATTGAGTAATGACAAGGAAATACAAAACAAATTCAACATAGAAGTACAGAACAGATTTGATATATTGTCTAATCTAGAGATATTACTCCAGGATGTGGATGATCAGTGGGAAATGAAGAATTCAATCAGTTTGGCTGCAGAAACAACTATTCCAAAATTAAAGAAGGTGGTCGTAAGAAATGGATGACTGAAGAAATTTTACACCTAATGGAAACAAGAAGACTCAACAAAAATAATTCTGCCAAATATGAAGAAATTCACAGACAAGTCAGAATATTATGTAAGGAGGCAAAAGAAGCATGGCTTGAGGAAAAGTGCTTAGAAATTGAAAAACAACACAACAGTCAAAATACCAAATTAGTGCACAAAAGAATTCAGGAACTTACTAATAAAAGAACAAATACATCAACAGGCTGTCTAAAAACTAAAGATGGCAAAATCATAATAGAAAACGATCAGATTCTAAATGTATGGACAGATTATGTAAAAAACATTTATAATGATAACAGAGAGGAAAAGTATGATATTAGATTTAATAATGAAGGACCGCCAAATTTGAAGATGGAGGTTCGAAATGTTCTTAAGCATATGAAAGCTGGCAAGGCCCCCGGGCAGATAACATCACAACAGAAATGATTAAAGCTTTAGAAGAACAAAATTATATGATACTGGAGATATACCTTCTGAATTATGTAACTCTGTATTTATTGCAATCCCAAAGAAATCAGGAGCCTTAGAATGTGATCAACATAGAACAATTAGTATAAGAGTCACATGACAACGATTATGTTACGAATTATCATGCAAAGAATGAGGAAGAAAATACAACCTGAAATAGGGGAAGAACAATGTGGGTTTGTAGAAGGAAAGGGTACAGTAAATGCTGTGTATATGCTGCGAACAGTTATTGAACGTGCTATAGAAGTAAACAAGGATATACATCTTTGCTTTATTGACTACACAAAGGACTTTTGATAGAGTTAGACATGTCAACATGGATGATATGCTTGCAGATCTACAAATTGATGGGAAAGACATTAGACTTATAAAAAACATATATTGGAAACAACAAGCTGCCATAAGGATTGATAATGAAGTGGGACAATATCAACCTATTAAGAGAGGTGTTAGGCAGGGATGTGTAATGTCTCCAGATCTTTTTTCCCTATACAGTGAAAATATTTTCAGAAATGTAGAAGATATAAATGGAATCAGCATTGGAGGACGAAACATCAATAACATTAGATATGCAGATGATACAGTATTGATTGCAGACAATACACAGGATCTGCAACAATTAGTAGACGCGGTTGTTGTACACAGTGAGCAGCTGGGGTTGGAATTAAATTGTAAGAAGACTACAGGTTATGGTCGTCACTAGGAAGAACGAAGTACCACAATGTAATATACAAGTAAATGGGAATATTCTTCAACAAGTGAATCGGATACAATTATCTCGGAACAGTCATAACATCTGATGGGAGATGCCTTGAAGAGATTAGAACAAGAATCGCCATGGCGAAAGTAGCCTTTAGCAAGATGAAAAACATTCTGACCAATAAAAAGATGTCAATTGAAACGAGAAAAAGAGTGTTGAGGGGATACATAGAGCCTGTTCTTTTGTATGAATGTGAAACTTGGACAATGTGCAGTCAAGCTGAAAAACATCTGATGGCTGCAGAAATGTGGTTTCTGAGGAAAATGCAAAGAATACCATGGACAGATAGAAAAACCAATGACCAAGTACTACAGGAGACAAATGAAAATCGTAAATTGATTAAGAAATTAGACGTAGACAGTCAAAATTTTTGGACATGTTATGAGAAGAAATGGATTGGAGAACTTAGTGACAGCTAGCAAGATCGAAGGGGAACAGACCAAGAGGAAGACCGAGAGGAAAATACCTTGATGGCTTGGCCACATGGCATGGACGAGACAGGAACTCTGAGCTGATCCACGACTCTGGTGATCGAGTGAAAAGGCGAGTCATGACCGCCCACGCTTTCCGGCATGACACAGGATTGATTGATTGACACAGTCTGCCTAAGATAGCTATTGAAAATTAAATGGCAAGACAAGATCCCAGACACTGAAGTTCTTCAAATAGCGCCCATGCCCAGTATCCACACTCTACTAATGAAGACTCAGATTCGCTTTACTGGTCACTTAACTCGCATGCCAGGTCACAGGCTCCCTA
>JACEFZ010027481.1:0-20000 GCA_014155875.1 Cepaea nemoralis
GTAATACTAGAGTCTAAATGACATAACACACTTATAAAAACCATGGTGGAGGGTAAGGTTGAAAGCCAGCCAGCAAGAGGTGGACAACGATACAAGTCGGAAGATAATAAAACATCATGAGATGGACGAAGAGCAGTCTGACAGAATGTACAATCAAGGTGAGAGGCCGATAGTGTTGGAGATCTGTTGCAGCCAACTGGTTGTGGTTCTCTTCCTGTAGCTATACTATCATTCAATGGTATTCAATGGTATAGTGCTGGTTGTGGTTTCTTTTATTGTAACTATACTATCATTCAATGGTAGAGTGCTGGTTGTGGTTTCTCTTATTGTAGTTATACTATCATTCAATGGTAGAGTGCTGGTTGGGGTTTCTCTTATTGTAGCTATACTATCATTCAATGGTAGAGTGCTGGTTGTGGTTTCTCTTATTGTAGCTATACTATCATTCAATGGTAGAGTGCTGGTTGTGGTTTCTCTTATTGTAGCTATACTATCATTCAATGGTAGAGTACCGGTTGTGGTTTCTCTTATTGTAGCTATTCTATCATTCAATGGTAGAGTGCTGGTTGTGGTTTCTCTTATTGTAGCTATACTATCATTAAATGGTAAAGTTCTTGTTGCGGTTCTCTTACTTTAGCTATAATATCATGAAATGGTAGGGTGCTAGTTATGGTTATCTTACAGTAGCTATACTATCATTCAATGGTAGAGTTCTCTTACTGTAGCTATAATATCATTCAATGGTAGAGTTCTCTTACTGTAGCTATAATATCATACAATGGTAGAGTTCTCTTACTGTAGCTATACTATCATTCAATGGTAGAGTTCTCTTACTGTAACTATATTATCATTCAATGGTAGAGTTCTCTTACTGTAGCTATACTATCATTCAATGGTAGAGTTCTCTTACTGTAGCTATACTATCATTCAATGGTAGAGTTCTCTTACTGTAGCTATACTATCATTCAATGGTAGAGTACTCTTACTGTAGCTATACTATTATTCAATGGTAGGGTTTCATATTTACGGTTTATCTACTGTAACTGTAATATAATGGTAGAGTACTTGTAGTGATTCTTTCTCCACATACATAAACGTGTGTGTGTGTGTGTGTGTGTGTGTGTGGAGAGATAGATAGAGGAGGAGAATGACGACATTATACTATATTTACAATAGATGGACTATAAATATAGAAATGGTGCATGAGTACTCTCTCTCTCTCTCTTTCTCTCTCTCTCTTTCTCGTGTGTGTGTGTGTGTGTGTGTGTGTGTGTGTGTGTGTGTGTGTGTGTGTGTGTGTGTGTGTGTGTACACAGACACATGTCTAACGGAAGAGTGCTGGTCGTGGTTCTCCTCCTTTGATGTACCGAGATCTGTCAATGTTTCCAAGATGACTCATCAAAAGCCGTTAATGAAGGACGAATGAAAGTATGGGCATATAGATGCGGCGGCTAACGCAGTTAATGTTGATGTAGAAATATTCTCTGCTAGAGAAGCCCAGGCAGAAGTGTATATGGAAAGCTGAGAAAAGCTGGTCAAGGAATAATATAGATACCAGGGTTATCAGATCCAGATGCCAGCGATGAATGGGGAGTCTTGATCGTACTAGTCTGTTCAAGACCAGGCTCCTGAAGAAGAGGTGGAAGAAGAAGAAGCAGAAGAAGAACGAACGAACGAAAATACTTTATTTTCAAAGGGTTAAGAATTGGGCACGCAGGCCCGTCTAACATTCTGCCCTTCTATCACTCCCTTTCATACATTATTTCATTCACACATCATTCAAGGCTAACTGAGAACAGCAACAATATAAAAGGTATGCATTATAAAGACATGGGCAAAATGCAAACATCAATACCACACGACTCAATAATATTAAATAATGGTATGGCACTTGTTATTAGCTATTTGGAATACACTGGTCTACCAAAAAGGGGGCTGGTTGTTATACTAGGGTTTTATTATTATTATTATTATTATTATTATTATTATTATTATTATATTATTATTATTATTATTATTATTTCTGTTATTAAGGGAGAAGGTAATCTGCGATTGTATGCATAGAGATTGGTGATGTCTTTGATTTCTTGTGAAAGATTGTTCCACAGCTGATCTGCAGAGTACGTTAAGCTTGTTTTGTATAAGTCAATCCTAGGCTTCGGAATGTGTAATATATCGTTTACTGTGTCTAGCATTATATTTAAACAATGACCAAAGATAATTTGGGGTATTCCGATGTAGGATTTTGTGAATTAGTTTGGCCTTACTGAAAAGCAGGCGTTTGCGGAATGGTAGTAACTGCAGGCGTTTATGCAGGCTAGGATTGTCAGATAAAATGTTTTGCTATAAATGAAACTCACGGCCCGTTTCTGAAGTGAATAAAATCGCTTGGTGCTTGAATTGGAACAACCGACTCGGATTGTAGAGCAGTACTCAAAATGTGTCTGATTGTGAGAAGTATAGAATATGTTCCTTGTGTTCTCATCAAGGACATTTGTAATGTAGACGAGATGCTAGACTTTTTTGTTTGTTTAACGAGCGCTTGAACGTGGTAATTAAAGGTTAGGTTTGTATCAATGAATAGGCCTAATGTTTTGTGCTCAATTACACTTTCTACTGGCATGTTATCGATGTGAAGTTGAAGTGATGTGTGTGAGTTTAGAGTTTGAAGTCTTTGTCTGGTTGTTAATAACATTGATTTTGTTTTAGTGATGCTAATTTGCATACGGTTTGAATAGCTCCACCTAACTACATTATTTAATTCTTGTTGTAAAGATGACTTCAATAAAATACAGTTTTCAGCATTTGTGTACACTGTACAGTCGTCTGCAAATAGATCGCAGGACGACGAAAGATGCAAAGGTAGATCGTTAATATATATGGCAAATAATAGAGGGCCAAGAATAGAGCCTTGCTGTACTCCAATATTGAAGGTTATGGTTTGAGACAGAGATTTATTGTGTGATACTACTTGCTTTCTGTTTGACAGAAAAGATGTTATTAGAGTGACTACATTAGGGCCAGTTTTCATTGTCTCTAGTTTTTTAATTAAAATAACATGGTCTATCATATCAAATGCTTTCCAGAAATGGAAGAAGAAAAAGAAGAAGAAGAAAAGAAGAAGAAGAAGAAGAAGAAGAAGAAGAAGAAGAAGAAGAAGAAGAAGAAGAAGAAGAGGAAGAAGAGGAAGAAGAAGAAGAAGAAGAGTCAGGTCACTGAGTACAGTTACTCAGTTCAGATGAAATCAATCTGCTACTAAAAGGATACAGATAATATGAACCAGCTATGTTCATTTAAAGCCAGACTTAATTATACTAATCTATCCACAGCCATTATTCCCTCTACATTTTTATTTGCCTCTTTTATTCCATCTCCCAGTGCATCCGTTTAAAACTACTCCGTATCATTTCCCCCAATATGTGCTCTGGCGTGGTCTTTCGGCTTGCTTCCTGTACACGCTCTCTCTCTCAAGATATTAAGAATAATTGTGTCATGAAATGACAAACAACAGTTGTTTTAAATAAAACTGTCAGACTTTAAAACCACCGTGGTGACATTGAAACATATGACAATGTGTGTTATTTATTACAACTGACAGAATTAATTACGGTAATTAATTATAAGTTGAATTTTTTTCTATAGTATGAACGTGACGAATTACAGCGATATATGCCACACAATTCATTATGCGATATATTGCTTGTGTCCTCATTATTTAAATAAACAGTTGATGAAGTCAGTTACCTATTGTATAACACCACATCAGGTAGCCACACCGAGTCGTAAGGCATGTTGACTGTGGATATATTTCCATATTTCATCGGTTCCCACCTCAGCTTGGGGTCGACCCACATCTAAGATTACAATAAGAGCTTGTTAATTAAATGGAACACCATAAATTTGTAAATATCTGAACTGGGAGTATACACATTATATAAATGTAAATATCTTGAACTGAGGTTTTACAAATCACAAATCTGTAAATATTTTGAACTGGGGGGATACAAATGATAAATCTGTAAATAATTTTAACTGAGAGTAAGAAGATCATACATCTGTAAATATCTTGAAATCTGTAAATATATTGAACTCGGAGTATAAAATAATACATCTTTAAATATCTTGAAATCTGTAAATATATGGAACTTGGAGTAAATATCAGGGACCAAGGATAAACAAATCATACATATTTTAACATCTTGAATTGTGGATAAGCAAATCATAAATATGTAAATATCTTGAACTTGTAGTATATAAATCATAAATCTGTAAATACCTTGAACAGAGTATACAGATAATGTATCGTCTCTAAATATCTTGAATTAAGAGAAGAAATAATGAATCTTCTCTAAAAAAAACCTTTAATTGATGATATGAAAATATTAAATCTGTAAAATCTTGAATAAGAGTGTACACATCATAAATCTGTAAACATATTGAATTGAGCTTATACAAATGATACATCTGTAAATTCATTGATCTGGGATAATCATTTCAGACTCCATACATATTCTAGAGAAAATCGCAATCGCGAGTCCCCCGTTCCAAATGGATATACATCATTCGGAAGTCGCGATTGACACCACTCACCTGGATGTAAACCCCCGGACAAGCCGGTGTTAAAAGTAATGAACGAACAGACCAGACGGCATATAATGCCCCAATACACATGGGAAGAAGCATGGGTAAGGCTGATATATATCAATGTAGTACGGACTTCGTTAGCGGATACTGACGAAACACAACCCTAACCCGATTACATGAACCTGGGGGTGAGGCCTGGTCAGGCACGGCAATTTCGTCTTGGAGGGAAGGTGAGGAGATACATAACCAACTTCTTATGGGAATAGTGAGCAGAAATACTTTGGGGTGGCTGCTGTATCAGAGGACTGAGCATGCATGGGAATACCCATGTCGTTTGTCATAACGTAACATAACATAACATAACATAACGTAACATAACATAACATAACGTATCATAACATAACATAACATATCATAACGTAACATAACGTAACGTAACGTAACGTAACATAACATAGCGTAACATAACATAACATAACATAACATAACGTAACATAACATAACACAACATAACATAACATAACGTATCATAACATAACATAACATATCATAACGTAACATAACGTAACGTAACATAACATAACATAACGTAACATAACAACATAACATAGTGTAACATAACATAACATAACATAACACAAGATAACATAACATAACATAACATAACATAACATAACATAACATAACATAACATGGACGGACAGGGGGAAAATGAGACAGTCCTTCAATTGACAAATGAAAACCGTAAAGTTATTTAATAAATTAGAGGTAGACTGAAGTTTTTGTTTTTGACACATTATGAGGAAGAATAAACTCGAAAAGTTAGTTACAACATGCAAAATTGACGAGAAAAGAAGCAAAGGGGAGACAAAGACACATTGAAGTCTTGGTGACATGGCATAGTCGGGATGAGGTCACAGACCTGTCTCAAGACTCATGATCGTTTAAGAGGGCGAACTATGACTGCCAATTCTTTATCGGCACGGCGCATGGTGATGATGACAATAATTCACATTTTAATTTGTTCTACTTTAATCTCCATTTTCGGTGCATGAAAAAGAAGGAAAAGACCATTCTACGCGCCTACGACCTACTTTGAGCTATGGTACTAACTCTATACTTATGGTGTTTGTCCATCAAGAATGATCCTATAGTATTTATTTGTCCTATAGTATTTATTTTTGTAGTTTATTATTTCATTTTATATGTTTATTGATTGTTTCTGATTTTGGATAAGTTACACCTCATTTTCACCTGTGTTATGATGGAATGGAGTCCTTTGTAAGACATAGTGTCTGTGTTTAGTATGTCCCTTCTTTTCGCAGGAGCTAAATATACTTAATTGTTTGCAATCCATATTGTTATATCCTGCTGCAGCCGCTACTGTTTCTCTTGTTCGATATCAAGAATGATGATGACCATTTATTTCATCTAGTGGGGTTGAAAGTTTGGAGCCGTGAGTTCTAAGATGGCTGGAATGACTTGCGCAATAAGTTGGATTAAAATGAGGAAAAGTTTGCGCAATTCGTCGACCATACTCTCTCTTCTGAGTCCAGTGGCAAGACAAGTCAAGACGACTGAAGACGAATACAGGTGCAGTGGATGACCAGGGCGCTCTAAGTGCCTTGTCGTGTTCATAACGTTCCACAACGCTTTGCAGGTAAACGCCGTCTTGCCCGTTAAATCATCAATGATTTCTTCCGCGCAGTCTGCCGAATCCTGTCTTCATGCTGGATAGGCATACCCGAGCTTACCGATTAGTTTGACGCCGAATCAGTTATCCTCGCATGGTATTGCCGGCTTTTCACAACCGTTGTCCATGGTGTGACCGCTGTCGCATGCTGACAGCTAGTAGGAGCCACAGATGTGAGCTGGATGTCAGGTTTGGACTAGTGGGGAATGGGTCATGAAAAGGGTGTGACAGTCATCCTTACCAAAGGTACTATCAATGCCTGCCATCCCAGACACCCCCCCCCCCTTCCGAATTTTTATATACCAACATACATATGCAAAGTTTCTGTACACTTCTTGATGAAAGACTTACTTCGATAATAGTTGAAAATAAATATGTACTTACCTGATTGATCCAACAGTTGGTTGTGATAATCTGGTTCTTCTCATCCTGTAAGATTAGACAAAGCAAATCTCACTGCCTGCATGATCCAAGTGTTCGACTGAGGTGTACTTGTACAGAAGTAGTTAGTTGCATTACATGGCGTCGCAGTCAACCCCAACATTCTCGGCTGCTTGTGATTTGCTAGGCAATATTCGCGTAATTTATCATTGCTTTCTGAACGACTGGCGTTTATACCACGGAAATCAACGCAAGGCGGTCAGCTGCCAAAATATCTGCAGCTGATTTCTATCCCCCGATTCTGTGTCGAACAATTGTGAAAGGCATTTACTGCTGCCAAGCCACAGCGCCGGCCTGTGGACGTAATTACTATAAAATCCTGTACACACAGAGATTTCAAAGTATGAACGTAGGATTTACAAAGGCCAATATAGCAAAAAAAAAACAAGGCCAATATAGCAAAAAACATATATACATAATCAAAAGAATGTTTTCCCGTAGTGAATTTGAATAACAAACAATAGATTGCACGATTTATGGCCTGGCATATTTCGCTGCATCTCGTCAGGTACATTACCGTACATACATACTGCAGAAATCACACAACCTAAAATAAAGTAATTAGATAAATCCCTCAAGCTGAAATATACATATATTCGCACAGTAATTTCATTTGTCTACCACGGTAATTTTAAACTGACTATCATGTCTTTCTGTTTGCCCAAACTATTAAGAGCGTTCATTTGAAATTCGTTCGTGCTGCACCGAGCGTAATTGTGTACGTAGAACATGATCATGTCATAGTCATGTGATAAGTACTGACCAATGAATAAAAGAGCACGTGCTTATCGTCCCATGATGCATAGGTTCTGTTTTGATCGTTGAGAAAATGGCCGGGATGATCCCAAATCCGTCCAAAGAAACTAAACGAGCGGTGATTCGGTTTCTTTCATTTGAAGGATGTCGACCAGAGGACATTCATCGAAGAATTCAGGCAGCGAACGGTAACAAACGTGTGTCTAAGACAACAGTGACAGACTGAGCACGAATGTTTCGGAAAGGACGTTAGTTTACGACAGATCTTCGACGGCCGGGTCAAGCGCATATTGTTGCAACAGAAAAAAAACCATCGCCAAAATTGATGCAGCTGTACAGATGAACCGTTGTGAAAGCATACATTCGCTAGCAAAAGAATTTGATGTGTCAATTGGGACATTTCAAAATGTCGTTTGTAAGAAACTGCAATATCGAGAGGTGTGTTCACAGTGGGTACCACGGATGTTGACCGACCACCAAAAAGAGGAACGCATGGGATGGTGTATGAACCACTTGATGCGTTACAGAGTGGAGGATAATGCATTTCTCTTCTGCATAGTGGCAGGCGATGAATCAAGGTGTCACCACTTTGAGCCGAGCAGCACAAGAGAGAGCATGCAATGGAAGCATGCTGGATCACCAAACGCCCAAAAATTGTTACAAGTTTCCGCTGGTAAGGTCATGATGAGCGCATTGTTTCACCATGAAGGGCTATTGATGGCCGACTTTAAAGAACCTGGTGTCAACATCAACTCTACCCACTACTTGCAAACACTGGACACGCTGCAAAAAGCCATCAAGAGTAAACGACCCGGCATGCTTTCTCGCGGTGTGATTTTGTTGCACGATAATGCTCGTCCGCATGTTGCAAAGATTGTGCAGGAAACATTAGCAAGGATGAAGTGGGAAATTCTGCAACATACAGCCTATAGTCCTGATTTGTCACCATGTGATTTTCATTTGTTCGGACCTCGAAAATATCAAGGGACAACGATTTCACACAGATGCAGACGTAATGAACGCGGAAACACTTGGTTCAGTGAGCAACCCCAATCCTTTTTTTGCGGACCGCATTCGCCACCTACCTAAGCAACGGGATGCTTGCTTGAATGCCTACGGTGACTTCTTCTGACCAACCCATGGTGCATAATTCATTCAGATTGAATGCTTTGTTTAATTCTACCACGCCTGTTAATGTTGCTTTCATGCTTTTGTTATAAAGCCATTGGAACTGGTTTCAAATGAACGACCTATATATATATATATATATATATATATAAAACTAAATTTACACATAGAATTAAAAAAGTCGCTTAAAAGTCGACAGGGTCGATTTCATTCCACCGGATTTTTATCCCATTTGGCTCGGTCTCTTTCCGCAGCGCTGAAAGCGTCGCACACAGCACGAACTCCGTAGCTCTAGCGACAACCCACAGGAGTCTCCGAAAATTTTCACTCGTAAACCGAAGAGCGCGGTCCCGTATCGAACCAACAACCTTCGGAGCCCGAGTCAAACGGCTTTACCACAGTAGTATACAATGCACGTTTCGGTTAGTATTTGCCGGAGCCTCCGGTAATTGACCTTGACCTCGGCTGATTTTCACTCCCCCTCGGTCATATAGTTGGGTTGGTGTAAGGGGTGATATCTAGGTCATATCTAAGGGCGATAATTCTAAGATTTTATGTTTCTAAGGGCAGATAACTATTGAGTGGGTATATAAAAATTTTAATTAATTATTAAAAAATAAAATAAAATAAATAAAAAATACAAATAAATAACGACGGGGTGCGGGGTGGTGGAGAGGGGGTGGGCGCGTGGGGTGAGGCTAGGCGGTTCGGGTTTAAACACTATCATCACAGGGTTACAAATGAAAGCCTTAAAAGGTAAAGATGGTCGATATTATTAATTTTAGCGGGTATAGCTTAGTGAAATTCGTTGGTGAGGGATGGGTATCGGCTATTAGTGCTTTGTAGAGTGTCGTAGTTGCTTATACACTATCATCACAAGGTTACAAATGAAAACCTTAAAAAGTAAAAAATGGCCGATAATATTGATTTTAGCGGGTATAGCTTAGTGAAATTCGTTGGTGAGGGGTGGGTAGCGGCTATTAGTGATTTTTAGAGTGTCGTAGCTGCCTATACACTATCATCATACGGGTACAAATGAAAACCTTAAAAAGTAAAGATGGCCGATTTTAATGATTTTAGCGGGTATAGCTTACTTAAATTTATTAAGGGGTGGGTAGCGGCTAGTAGTGCTATGTAGAGCGTCGTAGTGACTTATTCACTAACATAACACGTGTTACAAATGAAACCTTGAAAGCTAAAGATCGCTGATTGTAATGGATATAGTGTAGTATCATTCGGCGGCAAGGGGTGGGTACCAGGTATTAGTGGTCAACAGATGGTCAAGCAGTGATGAAGTGGTGGTCAAGTGAGGAAATTTTAGGGAAAAGTGGTTATAATGATAGGGTGATGCTTAAAGGGTGGTAAATTAGTGGTCAAGCAAGGAAAATATTTTAGGGAAAATTGGTCGTAGCGACATGGTGATGGTTAAAGGATGGTAAATTAGTGGTAAATTAGTTTTCAAGCAGTGGTCAAGTAAGGAAAATTTTAGGGAAAAGTAGTTGTAATGATATGGTGATGATTAAAGGATGGTAAATTAGTGGTCAACAGATGGTCAAGTAGTGGTCAAGTGAGGACATTTTAGGGAAAAGTTGTTGTAATGATATGGTGATGATTAAAGGGTGGTAAATTAGTGGTCAAGCAATGGTCAAGTGGTGGTCAAGTAAGGAAAATTTTAGGGAAAATTGGTCGTAGCGACATGGTGATGGTTAAAGGATGGTAAATTAGTGGTAAATTAGTGGTCAAGCAGTGGTCAAGTGGTGGTCAAGTAAGGAAAATTGTAGGGAAAAGTAGTTGTAATGATATGGTGATGATTAAAGGATGGTAAATTAGTGGTCAACAGATGGTCAAGTAGTGGTCAAGGGGTGGTCAAGTGAGGAAATTTTAGGGAAAAGTGGTTATAATGATATGGTGATGATTAAAGGGTGGCAAATTAGTGGTCAAGTAGTGGTCAAGTGGTGGTCAAGTAGTGGTCAAGTGAGGAAATTTTAGGGAAAAGTGGTTATAATGATATGGTGATGATTAAAGGGTGGTAAATTAGTGGTCAAGTAGTGGTCAACCAATGGTCAAGTAGTGGTCAAGTGGTCGAGTGACCACTTAAATTGTAGAGGACGATGTCCCTAAGATTATGGTAGTGGTTCAAGTGATCGACGACATGGTCAAGTAGCGGCCAACCAGTGGTCAAGTGGTCGAATGAACACTTAAAAGGTAGAGAAAAGTACGTATATTGAAACGGTGATGGTAAAATGGTCGACAACGTGGTCAAGCAGTGGTCAAGTAGTGCTCAACCAGTGGTCAACCGCTCAAGTGAGAAAATTGTAGGGTATGGTACGTGTAGTGAAACAGAGATGGATAAATTAAGTAGTGACGTTGTCAAGTAGTGATCAAGTAGCGGGCAAGTACTGGTCAAATGGTCGAGTGACCACTTAAATTGCAAGGGAAAGTACGTGTAGTGAACCTGTGTTGGTTAAAGTGATCGATGACGTGCTCAAGTAGTGGCCAAGTAGTGGTAAATGGTCGAGTGACTACTTAATTTGTCAGTGAAAGTAGGTATAGTGACATGGTGATGATCAAGAGTTGGTCAAGTAGTGCTCAACCAGTGGTCAACCGCTCAAGTGAGAAACTTGTAGGGTATGGTACGTGTAGTGAAACAGAGATGGATAAATTAAGTAGTGACGTTGTCAAGTAGTGATCAAGTAGCGACAAGTACTGGTCAAATGGTCGAGTGAACACTTACATTGTAAGGGAAAGTAGGTATAGTGACATGGTGATGATCAAGAGTTGGTCAAGTGGTGCTCAAATAGTAGTCAAGTGGTGTTCAAATAGTGGTCAAGTAGTCGAATGACCACTTAAATTATAGGGCATGGTACGTGTAGTGAAACGGTGATGGTAAAATAAGTAAGGACATAGTCAAATAGGTTCAAGTACTGGTGAAGTAGTGATCAAGTGGTCGAATGATCACTTAGATTGTAGGGTATGGTATGTGTAGTGACATGATGATGGTTAAAGTGATCGATGAAATGATCAAGACGTTATGCCGACTGCTAAGTTCAGAAAGTAATGTCCTTACTATCGACAATTTCCCTGACAGGAGCGCCTCGAGCACTGATTTTGTATTGATCAATAGCACCTAGTGGTACAGTCAACACACATGGACAATAGTTACATCCGGTCAAAGATGGCGTCGCACCCTATCACACATGGGTAATTGCTACAACCAAACTACGTCTCATTCACTAAAACTGGTCAAATATGGTGTCACATCCGGTCACAGGGGTAATGGGACATCTGAGACACGTGGTTAAGAGGGAAACTATAGAAAAAGGGTGTCTTATCGGTTTTCGAGTCAGGGAACCTAACGTATGATGATCACTGTGTATAGGAGTGAATACACTGCATCATCAACACTGCATCATCAACACTGCATCCGAAGGGTAAAAGGTTCACCCCCTTCTCTCTTTTCTATAACCGTGTAGTCCTAGTGTTATCCGGTTACACCAAAGGACACCCGAGCATCAACACAACAAACTGCCCCGATTCAACCTTAGGCAATGCACGTAACATGACAGGTCACGTGTCCGCCGTCATAACCAGCGACGTTATCACGTATCAAATTAGACATCCACACTTTCATTTCCTTTCTATGTGGCCATAGTGTCTTTACATCTTTCTCCAGAAAGCCATTTCCAAGACCAATATATGTTTTTTCAGTGTACCTGCTCAGTGCCACACTTCACAACCAGACAAAAGTACACCTTCTATGTACCACTTCAACCATCAAATAAGAAAATATGTTAGACAAAATATTAAAATTATTTGTCAAATACAGAAATATATCACCCAAACTTATAAAAAGTAGGAACATATGTTAACCAAATGGAAAATATCTTAGCCAAATAGGAAAATTTGTTAGCCAAATAGAAAAAAACATTGACCACGTAACGATATATCTTGTCCACACTTATGAAAAGTAGGGAAATTTGTTAGTCAAATGAGAAAAAAGATTGACCAAGTAACGAAATACCCAAACCAAACTTATGAAAAGTACAAAACTTTGTTAAGCAAGTATGAAAATGTATCGACCAAACAGAGAAATATATCACCCAAACTTATGAAAAGTAGGAACATATTGTAACCAAAGGGAAAATACCTTGGCCAAATAGGAAAATTTGTTAGCCAAAGGAGAAAAAAGATTGACCAAGTAACGAAATTCCCCAACCAAACTTATGAAAAGTACGAAACTTTGTTAAGCAAGTATGAAAAGGTATCGTCCAAACAGAGAAATATATCACCTAAACTTATAAAAAGTAGGAACATATGTTAACCAAATGGAAAATATCTTGGGCAAATAGGAAAATTTGTTAGCCAAATGGGGAAAATATTGTCCAAGTAACGAAATATCCCCCAACAAACTTATGAAAAGTACGAAACTTTGTTAAGCAAGTATGAAAAGGTATCGACCAAGTAGAGAAATATATCACCCAAACTTATAAAAAGTAGGAACATATGTTAACCACAGAGAAAATACCTTGGCCAAATAGGAAAATTTGTTAGCCAAATGGGGAAAATATTGTCCAAGTGACGAAATACCCCCCAACAAACTTATGAAAAGTACGAAACTTTGTTAAGCAAGTATGAAAAGGTATCGTCCAAACAGAGAAATATCGCACCCAAACTTATAAAAAGTAAGAACATATGTTAACCAAATGGAAAATATCTTGGCCAAATAGGAAAATTTGTTAGCCAAATGGGGAAAATATTGTCCAAGTAACGAAATATCCCCCAACAAACTTAGGAAAAGTACGAAACTTTGTTAAGCAAGTATGAAAAGGTATCGACCAAACAGAGAAATATATCACCTAAACTTATAAAAAGTAGGAACATATGTTAACCAAATGGAAAATATCTTGGCCAAATAATAAAATTTGTTAGCCAAATGGGGAAAATATTGTTCAAGTAACGAAATATCCCCCAACAAACTTAGGAAAAGTACGAAACTTTGTTAAGCAAGTATGAAAAGGTATCGACTAACAGAGAAATATATCACCTAAACTTATAAAAAGTAGGAACATATGTTAACCAAATGGAAAATATCTTGGCCAAATAATAAAATTTGTTAGCCAAATAGAAAAAATATTGACCACGTAATGATATATCTTGTCCACACTTATGAAAAGTAGGAAAATTTGTTAGCCAAATGGGGAAAATATTGACCACGTAACGAAATATCCCTCAACAAACTTAGGAAAAGTACGAAAACTTTGTTAAGCAAGTATGAAAAGGTATCGACCAAACAGAGAAATATATCACCCAAACTTATAAAAAGTAGGAACAGATGTTAACCAAATGGAAAATATCTTTGCCAAATAGGAAATATTGTTAGCCAAATAGAAACAAATATTGACCACGTAACGATATATCTTGTCCACACTTATGAAAAGTAGGGAAATTTGTTAGTCAAGTGGGGAAAATATTGACCACGTAACGAAATACCCCCCCCCCCCCCCAAAAAAAAAAAATAAATAAAAAACTTAGGAAAAGTACGAAACTTTGTTAAGCAAGTATGAAAAGGTATCGGCCAAACAGAGAAATATATCACCCAAACTTATAAAAAGTAGGAACATATGTTAACCAAATGGAAAATAGCTTGGCCAAATAGGAAAATTTATTAGCCAAATAGAAAAAAATATTGACCACGTAACGATATAGCTTGTCCACACTTATGAAAAGTAGGGAAATTTGTTAGTCAAATGGGGAAAATATTGACCACGTAACGAAATACCCCCCAACAAACTTAGGAAAAGTACGAAACTTTGTTAAGCAAGTATGAAAAGGTATCGGCCAAACAGTGAAATATAACACCCAAACTTATGAAAAGTAGGAAACTTTGTTAGCCAAAGTGAAAAAACCTAGGTCAAGTAAGAAAATTCTGATAGCCAAATGTGAAAAGTGTCGGCCAAATACAGAAATTGCTCAACCAAACCTATAAACGTAGGAAAATTGTTATTCAAACGGGAAAGCTATTGAACAACTAGGAAAATGTAATAGTCAAAGAAGAATAATATTGAACAAGTAATGAAATATATCATTCAAACTTATGAAAAGTAGGAAGCCTTGATAACCAAATGTGAAAAATATCACTCAAAGAGAGAAATAGCTCGCCCCAACGTATAAAAAGTAGGAAAATTGTCGGCCAAAGGGGAAAAAGTTAGACCAAATACAGAAATATCTCGACCAAACTTATAAAAATCTAGGAAAAAATAGTACCCAACACAACTAAAAGGCTGACTAAAGTTATAAATCCAAACTTATAAAAATAACCAAATAGGAAAACATATTGACCAAGTCCAGACATATATCAATCAAGCTTATAAACTTGTCGTCCAAAGTGATAAAAAACAAAGAAAGGCTGTCAGCCAGTCTAAGAAATAGGTATGGAAAAGTAAGTCGACCAAGCTCAGAAAAAAAAAAAAAAAAAAGGAAATAAAAATATAACTTCTGTAGTCTTGGTCGACTTACTTTTCCATACCTATTTCTTAGACTGGCTGACAGCCTTTCTTTGTTTTTTTATCACTTTGGACGACAAGTTTATAAGTTTGATTGATATATGTCTGTACTTGGTCAATATGTTTTCCTATTTGGTTATTTTTATAAGTTTGGATTTATAACTTTAGTCAGCCTTTTAGTTGTGTTGGGTACTATTTTTTCCTAGATTTTTATAAGTTTGGTCGAGATATTTCTGTATTTGGTCTAACTTTTTCCCCTTTGGCCGACAATTTTCCTACTTTTTATACGTTGGGGCGAGCTATTTCTCTCTTTGAGTGATATTTTTCACATTTGGTTATCAAGGCTTCCTACTTTTCATAAGTTTGAATGATATATTTCATTACTTGTTCAATATTATTCTTCTTTGACTATTACATTTTCCTAGTTGTTCAATAGCTTTCCCGTTTGAATAACAATTTTCCTACGTTTATAGGTTTGGTTGAGCAATTTCTGTATTTGGCCGACACTTTTCACATTTGGCTATCAGAATTTTCTTACTTGACCTAGGTTTTTTCACTTTGGCTAACAAAGTTTCCTACTTTTCATAAGTTTGGGTGTTATATTTCTCTGTTTGGCCGATACCTTTTCATACTTGCTTAACAAAGTTTCGTACTTTTCCTAAGTTTGTTGGGGGGTATTTCGTTACGTGGTCAATATTTTCCCCATTTGACTAACAAATTTCCCTACTTTTCATAAGTGTGGACAAGCTATATCGTTACGTGGTCAATATTGTTTTCTATTTGGCTAATAAATTTTCCTATTTGGCCAAGCTATTTTCCATTTGGTTAACATATGTTCCTACTTTTTATAAGTTTGGGTAATATATTTCTCTGTTTGGCCGATACCTTTTCATACTTGCTTAACAAAGTTTCGTACTTTTCCTAAGTTTTTTTTTTACATTTGGCTATCAGAATTTTCTTACTTGACCTAGGTTTTTTCACTTTGGCTAACAAAGTTTCCTACTTTTCATAAGTTTGGGTGTTATATTTCTCTGTTTGGCCGATACCTTTTCATACTTGCTTAACAAAGTTTCGTACTTTTCCTAAGTTTGTTGGGGGGTATTTCGTCACTTGGACAATATTTTCCCCATTTGGCTAACAAATTTTCCTATTTGGCCAAGGTATTTTCTCTGTGGTTAACATATGTTCCTACTTTTTATAAGTTTGGGTGATATATTTCTCTACTTGGTCGATACCTTTTCATACTTGCTTAACAAAGTTTCGTACTTTTCATAAGTTTGGTTGGGGAATTTCGTTACTTGGTCAATCTTTTTTCTCCTTTGGCTAACAAATTTTCCTATTTGGCCAAGGTATTTTCCCTTTGGTTACAATATGTTCCTACTTTTTATAAGTTTGGGTGATATATTTCTCTGTTTGGTCGATACATTTTCATACTTGCTTAACAAAGTTTTGTACTTTTCATAAGTTTGGTTTGGGTATTTCGTTACTTGGTCAATCTTTTTTCTCATTTGACTAACAAATTTCCCTACTTTTCATAAGTGTGGACAAGATATATCGTTACGTGGTCAATATTTTTTTCTATTTGGCTAACAAATTTTCCTATTTGGCTAAGATATTTTCCATTTGGTTAACATATGTTCCTACTTTTTATAAGTTTGGGTGATATATTTCTGTATTTGACAAATAATTTTAATATTTTGTCTAACATATTTTCTTATTTGATGGTTGAAGTGGTACATAGAAGGTGTACTTTTGTCTGGTTGTGAAGTGTGGCACTGAGCAGGTACACTGAAAAAACATATATTGGTCTTGGAAATGGCTTTCTGGAGAAAGATGTAAAGACACTATGGCCACATAGAAAGGAAATGAAAGTGTGGATGTCTAATTTGATACGTGATAACGTCGCTGGTTATGACGGCGGACACGTGACCTGTCATGTTACGTGCATTGCCTAAGGTTGAATCGGGGCAGTTTGTTGTGTTGATGCTCGGGTGTCCTTTGGTGTAACCGGATAACACTAGGACTACACGGTTATAGAAAAGAGAGAAGGGGGTGACCCTTTTACCCTTCGGATGCAGTGTTGATGATGCAGTGTTGATGATGCAGTGTATTCACTCCTATACACAGTGATCATCATACGTTAGGTTCCCTGACTCGACAACCGATAGGACACCCTTTTTCTATAGTTTCCCTCTTAACCACGTGTCTCAGATGTCCCATTACCCCTGTGACCGGATGTGACACCATATTTGACCAGTTTTAGTGAATGAGACGTAGTTTGGTTGTAGCAATTACCCATGTGTGATAGGGTGCGACGCCATCTTTGACCGGATGTAACTATTGTCCATGTGTGTTGACTGTACCACTAGGTGCTATTGATCAATACAAAATCAGTGCTCGAGGCGCTCCTGTCAGGGAAATTGTCGATAGTAAGGACATTACTTTCTGAACTTAGCAGTCGGCATAACGTCTTGATCATTTCATCGATCACTTTAACCATCATCATGTCACTACACATACCATACCCTACAATCTAAGTGATCATTCGACCACTTGATCACTACTTCACCAGTACTTGAACCTATTTGACTATGTCCTTACTTATTTTACCATCACCGTTTCACTACACGTACCATACCCTATAATTTAAGTGGTCATTCGACTACTTGACCACTACTTGACCACTATTTGAACACCACTTGACCACTATTTGAACACCACTTGACCAACTCTTGATCATCACCATGTCACTGTACCTACTTTCACCGACAATTTAAGTAGTCACTCGACCATTTACCACTACTTGGCCACTACTTGACCACTATTTGAGCACCACTTGACCAACTCTTGATCATCACCATGTCACTATACCTACTTTCCCTTACAATTTAAGTGGTCACTCGACCATTTGACCAGTACTTGTCGCTACTTGATCACTACTTGACAACGTCACTACTTAATTTATCCATCTCTGTTTCACTACACGTACCATACCCTACAAGTTTCTCACTTGAGCGGTTGACCACTGGTTGAGCACTACTTGACCAACTCTTGATCATCACCATGTCACTATACCTACTTTCACCGACAATTTAAGTAGTCACTCGACCATTTACCACTACTTGGCCACTACTTGAGCACGTCATCGATCACTTTAACCAACACAGGTTCACTACACGTACTTTCCTTTACAATTTAAGTGGTCACTCGACCATTTGACCAGTACTTGCCCGCTACTTGATCACTACTTGACAACGTCACTACTTAATTTATCCATCTCTGTTTCACTACACGTACCATACCCTACAATTTTCTCACTTGAGCGGTTGACCACTGGTTGAGCACTACTTGACCACTGCTTGACCACGTTGTCGACCATTTTACCATCACCGTTTCAATATACGTACTTTTCTCTACCTTTTAAGTGTTCATTCGACCACTTGACCACTGGTTGACCGCTACTTGACCATGTCATCGATCACTTTAACCACTACCATAATCTTAGGGACATCGTCCTCTACAATTTAAGTGGTCACTCGACCACTTGACCACTACTTGACCATTGGTTGACCACTACTTGACCACTAATTTACCACCCTTTAATCATCACCATATCATTATAACCACTTTTCCCTAAAATTTCCTCACTTGACCACTACTTGACCCACTGTTGACCACTACTTGACCACTAATTTGCCACCCTTTAATCATCACCATATCATTATAACCACTTTTCCCTAAAATTTCCTCACTTGACCACCCCTTGACCACTACTTGACCATCTGTTGACCACTAATTTACCATCCTTTAATCATCACCATATCATTACAACTACTTTTCCCTAAAATTTTCCTTACTTGACCACCACTTGACCACTAATTTACCACTAATTTACCATCCTTTAACCATCACCATGTCGCTACGACCAATTTTCCCTAAAATTTTCCTTACTTGACCACCACTTGACCATTGCTTGACCACTAATTTACCACCCTTTAATCATCACCATATCATTACAACAACTTTTCCCTAAAATTTCCTCACTTGACCACTACTTGACCATCTGTTGACCACTAATTTACCATCCTTTAATCATCACCATATCATTACAACTACTTTTCCCTAAAATTTCTCACTTGACCACTGCTTGACCACTAATTTACATCTAATTTACCATCCTTTAACCATCACCATGTCGCTACGACCAATTTTCCCTAAAATATTTTCCTTACTTGACCACTGCTTGACCACTAATTTACCACCCTTTAAGCATCACCCTATCATTATAACCACTTTTCCCTAAAATTTCCTCACTTGACCACCACTTCACACTGCTTGACCATCTGTTGACCACTAATACCTGGTACCCACCCCTTACCACCGAATGATACTACACAATATTCATTACAATCATCGATCTTTTGCTTTCAAGGTTTCATTTGTAACACGTGTTATGTTAGTGAATAAGTCACTACTGAACCTCTACATAGCACTACTAGCCGCTACCCACCCCTTAATAAATTTAAGTAAGCTATACCCGCTAAAATCATTAAAATCGGCCATCTTTACTTTTTAAGGTTTTCATTTGTACCCGTATGATGATAGTGTATAGGCAGCTACGACACTCTAAAAATCACTAATAGCCGCTACCCACCCCTCACCAACAAATTTCACTAAGTTATACCCGCTAAAATCAATATTATCGGCCATTTTTACTTTTTAAGGTTTTCATTTGTAACCTTGTGATGATAGTGTATAAGCAACTACGACACTCTACAAAGCACTAATAGCCGATACCCATCCCTCACCAACGAATTTCACTAAGCTATACCCGCTAAAATCAATAATATCGACCATCTTTACCTTTTAAGGCTTTCATTTGTAACCCTGTGATG